>PVJS01016852.1:0-36941 GCA_004027185.1 Glis glis
CCTTCTTCCTCTCTTCTCCTCCTTCTCTTCCTCCTCCTCCTCATCTTCCTCTCTTTCCTCCTTCCCTTCCTCCCTCCTTCCTTCTCTTCTCTTTTGTCCTCCTCCTCTTCTTCTTCTTCTTCTTCTTCTTCTTCTTCTTCTTCTTCTGCTCCTCCTCCTCCTCCTGCTCCTCCTCCTCCTCCTTCTTCTTTCTCACCTCCTCTTCCTCCCCCCTTCCTTCCTTCGTTCCTTCCCTCCTTCCCTCCCTCCCTCCTTTCTTCTTTCTTTCTTTCTGGAGGTTTAATACAGAGGCATTCTACCTCCAAACTCTGCTCCCCAGCCCTATTTTATTTTTTAATTTGAAACAAGCTGTCACTAAGTTGCTGAGACTGGCCTCAAACCTGCAATCCTCATGTCTCGGCCTCCCAAGTACTGGGATGTCAGGCATGTGCCACTACACCTGGCTCAACTTGACATTTTCTGACAGCGCAACACTGTGGAATTTGCTAAAACTAGAACCCCTGCTCCATGCACATATCCTGGAAAGTTGAGTGAAGAAATTGTCTTGAGAGAATTGAAATCATGTGTTAGATATTACTGAACTAGACAAAAAGAATAGGTAGGGCTCAGGCCAAGTTAAAATACATCTGGTCATTACATTTTCTCATACTTCTAGAAGAATGTAGTGATAAAAGGCTCAGGCCTTCTGGCTCACCAGGAATTCTGTCACTTCGCTTCACTATAGAAACCCAAGTCCAAAGTAAATTATGTGTCACAGAAGAGAAGCGAGCCTCCTAAGGAGTCTCCTCAGGGCATCCTTCATGTCCCTGTTCTTCAGGCTGTAGATGAAGGGGTTCAGCATCTGAGGGACCACAGAGTACATCACTGAAGCCACCGCTGTCTTCCTTGGTGAGTCAGTAAGTATAGAGCTAATGTACACCCCAAAGCCTGTCCCATAGAACAAGAAGACCACAGACAGGTGGGACCCACAGGTGGAAAAGGCTTTCTGCTTTCCTTCTGAGGATGGCATTCTCAAGACAGAGGACACGATGTGAACATAAGAGAAGATGATTCCAGAAAGAGGCACACCTACAAATACGCAAGATGAAACATAGATCAGGACGTTATCAAGGAGGGTGTCAGAGCAGGCGAGCTTGAGGATGCGAGGAAGCTCACAGAAGAAGTTGGGGATCTCCAGGTGTGTGCAGAAGGACAGACGTAGAACTGTCAGACTGTGCAGCAGGGTGTCCATGGTGCTGATAAGCAAGGATAGCACAACCAGCAGGACGCAGAGGCAGGGGCTCATGATGACTGCGTACCTCAGCGGGTGACAGATGGCCACATAGCGGTCATAGGCCATCACTGCGAGGAGACAGTTTTCCAAGCCTCCAAAAACCAAGACAAAGGAGACCTGGGAGAGGCAGCCTGCATAGGAGATGCTCTGGTCCTGCGTCTGGATGTTCACCAGCATCTTGGGGATCGTGCATGTGCTCATACAGACGTCATTCAAGGACAGGTTGCAGAGGAAGAAGTACATGGGGGTGTGGAGGTGGGAGTCAGAGCTGACAGCCAGGATGATGAGCAGGTTTCCCAGGATGGTGACCAGGTACATGGACAGGAACAGGCTGAAGATGAGCGGCTGCAGCGCTGGGTCATCTGTCAGTCCCAGGAGACAAAATTGTAAGACGGCTGTCTGGTTTCGGGCTTCCATCATGTAGATGACTCTGATGGGAGATATGGCCTTCTATTAATAAAGGAGATAGAGGAGCAAGTGCGGCATCAGCTAGGAGGAGGGAAGGAAGGCAAGTTCCCAGTCCCTGTTCCAGACCCTGTTGAGGACAAGGACAGCAGCCCACACTTTTAGAAGATCTCCACATGGTTTTGATGCATGCTGAATTTTGAGAATTTCTCTGAACCCAAACCTTTATCATCTCCTCTGTGAAGTCCAATTTAAGTTCAAATGTTTTTCTTTGCTACTTTCTCCTTCTGTCCATGTTTGCTCAGTCTTCCTTTACCCTTCACTCCCTCTCTCAAAACAAATCTTACCCAACGCTGAGTGAAAATCAGTGGACAATCACGCCACACGCTATGTGCATGTATGTTTGTATCACTTTGAACCTCAGACACTTCTCAAAGGAAGAAATTCAAATGGCCAACAAATATATGAGAAAATGCGCAGTATCATTGGCGAGCAGGGAAATGTGCATTGAAACTACACTAAGATCCCACTGAGCCCCCAGCCCTGTTTTAGTTTTTATTTTGAAACAGGGTCTTACTAAGTTGGTGAGGGTCTCACTAAGTAGCTGAGGCTGGCCTCAAACCTGCGATCCTTCTGTCTTGGCCTCCCAAGTACTGGGATTACAGGAGTGCACCAGCACATCCAGATCAGACTGTACATCTTAAAGATATATAATTTCTATTCAGCCATGCTTCAATGAAGCTGAGTGAATGTTTCATGGTGGGAAATGAATTGAACAGAATTATTCAGCAGAGAGCAAACCATGTGGGATCCTGGTACTGACATTTCCTCTCGGGCTTCTTTTATTTTTTTTCTGTCTTGAACATTTGCACATGACATCTTTCATTCCTCAGAAGGAAAAGATATGTTAAAGAGGTTGAGGAAAGAAGAATGTAAGAGAACTTCCCTCTTATGAGAAGTGCAAATATCAGGGAAGTGTTAGTGTGTTAAAATCAGTTCTGGGAATTGATCATGCAGAAAAATGAGTAAGGACACATGTGTGATACAATATTCACCTGACGTGTGTACCCAAGGGAATAGATAACAACTCAGATGAACTAAGTAATAAATGCACCCTGTGTATGAATCGCACCTACCCTCACTTCCAGTGCACTGACTAGGAGACCTCGGCTCACCTGGTCGTCTTCAAGAGGAATGACATTCAGCGTCTCATCTGGATATTGATGAGGGAAGATGTGGGCTCAGGACAGGCAGACAGATTGAGCCGACAGGTCCTGGTTGAGGATTCTGCCTCTTGCAGGAGGGTCTGTGTTACTTCTTCACGGGGCAGGGCTGGAGAGAGAGGAGGTCACCAGCTTACTCTTTGTCTGTCCCTGGGGGCTCAATGTCCAAAGCACCTTGTTAGGCAGGCACCTAGGCTGCCATTCTGGTCCCGCGAGTGCCTTTCATTAAAGACCAAGAATATGGAAGAGAGGAACCCGGATGGCTGCTCCCCTGATACCAGCAGCCAGGGAATTGTGTCACACAGTTGCCTCCATCTTTTCTCCCAACCTCCATTTCTTGTACCTTGTACACATGACACATGGCACTTTTCTAATAGATTCCAAACTTCCAAACCCAACCCCAGCACTTGAGAGGCTGAGACAGGAGGATCACAGGTTGGAGGTCAGCCTCAGGAACTGAGCAAGACCCTCATCAACTTAGCAAGAACCTATTTCAAAATAAAAACATAAAACGGGCTGGGGGGTAGCTTGGAGGTAGAATGCCCCGGGGTCCAATCCCCAGTACCCCCCAAAAGTGTCTGTATTTCATAATATCAAAAAGTGTCTGTCTGTATTTCATAATATCATAATAATTTCATAAAGTGTCTGTATTTCACAGCATTCTGATTCAATTTAGTTGTGAAATAGAACGTACGTATGTGGGTGTATACTACATCATCACAAATACAGGTAAATTTTTCATGAAAATAAACATTCAGAGGAATCTCTCAAGTGCTGTTACGTTTCCTGAACATTATATTTTATATATATTTTACAGAAGATTCTAATCTATATTCTTTCATCATTGCTGACTACAAACAATCTGGGCAGGGATGTGATTCCCTACCAGAATTTTTTTAAAAAAATTTCCTAATTCTGTAGTAATCCGTTCATTATCTACTTTTCTTTGCATTAGGGGACCATGAGTTGGAATTATGGTTCTTCAATTTAAAAAGAGGTGTGAATTCAATTACAAGTCAACAAAAGGCAGTTGTAGGCAGATGTATCCAAACACTCAGCAGACTTCATTATGACGTATTTTGGTTATAAAATATCTCAACTATATATAGATATGTACATTTATTTTATTTTATTTGTTTTTTGGTACTGGTGATTGAATGCTGGGGTGTTCTACCTCTGAGCTACACACCTGGCTCTATTTATTTATTTATTTATTTATTTATTTATTCATTTATTCATTTGTACTGGAGATTGAACCCAGGGACACTCTGCCTCCTAGCTACACCCCCAGTCATTTAAAATTTTTTGTTGTTCTTTTGAAATAGAGTCTTGCTAAGTTGTTGAGAGTCTTGCAAAGTTGCTGAGGCTTGCCTCAAACCTGCAATCCTCCTGTCTCAGCCTCTCAAGCTCTGAGATGACAGGCGTGGGCCACTGTGTCCGGCAAATGTATTTTTTTTTTCTAAAGAGCCATGTTTTAAAGAAAGTTTTAAAAGAAACAGATGAATCCTGGCACAGTGGCCCACACCAGTCATCCCATCCAGTTGGGAGGCTGAGGCAGGAGGATCACAAGTTTTGAGGCCAGCCTGGGCAACTCAGCAGGGACATCATCGGTCCCCGCTTTCTTAGGTTGTTGCATGACCAGGGTTCCAAGGAGCAACCCTGCTGATGCACACAGGAAACAGGGGCTCTCTAAACATAGCACCCTCCTGCCTGGCTCTCAGTGTCAGGAGAGAAAGCACGCATCTTCAAAGGCGACATGTATCTGGACATTCTGTCCCAGGCTGCCCTCCTTGTTGTCTTCACTTGGCTAGGATTTTGAGAACAGAACAGGGGCATTTGGGGACATGGTGTTTTACCATCTCTCTCTTTTTTTTTCTTTAGGGACAATTTCAATATGTATATTTACTAAGCACTGCACATCACAGATTAAAATCATGGGTTGGGAGTCAGGCGTGGCGGCCCACACACTTGTAATCCCAGTACTTGGGAGGCTGAGACTGGAGGATCCGGGTTCGCGGCCAGCCTCAGCTACTTAGTGAGGCCCTCCACAACTTAGTGAGACCCTGTTTCAAAATAAAGAATAAAAAATAGGGCTGGGGTGTAGCTCAGAGGTAGAATGCCCCTGGGTTCAATCCCTGGTACCGTAAATAAATAAATAAAAAATAAAATAAATAAATAAATAAATGAAATCATGGGCTATGGATAGAAGACTTGTAGCATCTCGCCAATGAGCAGAGAGGCGGTTCGTCTGCCACACCGGTACCACTGTGGTGAGCAAGGGAGAGTGGGGAACTGCCATCTCGCCTCAACAAACTTGCTTCTGAAGGAGCTGCGCATGCTGTCAGTCCATTCCCACTAGCCCCAAGAGAGCTCCTCAGTGCGCTATGGCTGCCCTATTACCGGGGACAGCCTGCTCATGGCAGTTCCGAGCGATGTCTGCAGGTGGGTGGATGGGAAGGTGGCACTGAGGAGTAGAATGTCCCTGCGCCATGTCCTGCAGAAACCTGAGCTGGGAGATTTGGGCCCAGCAAGTCCTCTTTTGGATATAATTTATCTCAGGCAAATTATGACGGGTGAAACATTTCTAATATACTTTTATTGGTGCAGTGTAACCATACATCATATTGAGGTTCAAGGTGATAGAAACACACGCGTCCACAGCACCAGGGCATTTCCCTCTGAACCCCATCCCACTCTCTCCTGCTCCTCATTCTTAATATTGAAAATGGTATTGATAGCTTCACAAATGTACCTAGGATGGCTAGAACTGATTCCTTCATCAAGTCTCCTCTCTCTACACCCTAGCTCCCTCCCTAAATCCCTTTCCACTATTCTCCTGGTCTCTTTCTTCATTTTTTTTTTTTTGTGGTATTGAGGAATAAACCCAGGGGCATTCTACCTCCAAGCTATACCCCCCCAGCAGAATTTTGTTTTTTTGTGTCTTGAAACAGGGTCTCATTAGGTTGCTGAGAGTCTCACTACTTACTGAGGCTGTCCTCAAACCTGTGATCCTCCTGTCTCAGCCTCCCAAGTACTAGGATTACAGGTGTGCACCACCATGCCTGACTTTTCCTTGTTTACTTGAAGTGTCTTTTGTTTCCTGTTTTCTCTCTAGCTTCCACATATGAGAAGTCATATGACCGTTTGCTTTCTGAGACTGGCTGATCTTACTTAGCATAATATTCTCTTTTAATATACTGCATGCATCTGATGAATATAGCTCACGCCTATGGCTTATAGTCATATATTTGTGGAGAATGTGATGTTCCATTTTGTGTTGTTCTGTGCTTTGAAATTTACCATACACAAACAAACTATGAAATGCTGACCGTCGTAAACATTTCAACTACATTAAGATTAGAAACAATTCCTGTGTCTTACAGCAGCACCATTCACAAGAGCCGAATTATGGAACCAACCCAGGTGTCCGTCAACAAATGGATAAAGAAAAGATCGTGTATACACCCGGTGGAAGTTTACTCAGCCATGAAGAACAAAATTAGGTCATTTGCAGGGAAATGGATGGAACCAGAGAATATTATGCTAGGTGAGATCAGCCAGTCTCAGAAAGTCAAGGGTTGTGTGTTTTCTCTTATATGTGGAAACTAGAGAGAAATTGGGAAACAAAAGGGACTTCAGATAAAGAGAGAGAGACCAGCAAAGTAGTGGGAGGGGATTTGAGGAGGGATTTTGCAGACTCTGGAGGATGCTGCTTGCTCCATAGTCCCGCCACAGAGGGTTGCTGCTTTAGGCAGCCCCCGGAAAATTGTTCCGCGGTTCCTGCCATGGAAGGTCGCTGCTCCCTGCAGCTCCCTAATAAATGTTCCGTGGTTCCTACCACAGACGGTTGCTGCTCTAAGGCAGCTCCCTGACACTAGTATTTTTTGCATGATAAAGACACGAAGCTTGATATAATAATTTGAAGATAATTTAATAATTTGGGGGGTCGGGGAGGAGATAGAGATGACAAATTCTCCTCTCCATCTGTAGCCAGCACCTTGCTTTTATAGGAATTTTAGGCAAGACATCATAAAAGTTAATCGAACACAGAAACTAACAATTGTCACGAGTTACAATAAAGAAGGTTAGTGAGGCAGACATGTGACAAACTTGGAGGAAGGAGGGATTACACATTGCTGGGTGGAGAGGATATCAAAGACCGCACCTTAAAGATTACACCAGGTCCCTTCAGATGTGTCCGCTTGCGGACAGGACAGATCCCACCCAGCCAAATACCGTGTATTCAAACTGAGCTGGTCCAAGATAATTTCAGTGTGCCTTCTAAGACAGGACTTGGCAGAGGGAGGTGGGGAGAATAAAAGGGAGACATGATGGATGGAGAGTTTGAATAATGCTATTTACATATATGAAGTTATCAATATCAATCTCAATACTATGTATGGGGTGGGATCCAGAGGGTAATACACCAGGATCTGTGTGTACGTACATATACTCCTATCACTCTGAACCTCTTTACGATGTATAATTACAATGCTCCAATAAAAGTATATTTTTAAAAAAGAAATGTACCTACACATCATAATATCTAGTCATTTTGGAAAAACTTGGTAACAGAAGACTCAGAGTTCTGTCTACCCTTGTTCCTGTCACCTTAACTCATTCTGGAAGTCAAAACCTTGAGCCAACACGGTCCCAGTGAAGGTGGCCCTGTGACAAGAGTCCTCAAGGCCCCCTTCATCTCCTTGTTCCTCAGACTGTAGATAAAGGGGTTCAGCATTTGAGGGACCACAATGTACATCATCGAAGCCACCACATTCTTACTGGAGGAATCAGTCACTGCAGAACTCAAGTACACCCCAAAACCTGTCCCATAGAATAAGGTCACAACCGACAGGTGAGATCCGCAGGTGGAAAAAGCTTTATACCTTCCACCTGTAGAGGGCATCCTCAAAATAGAGGACACAATTTTAGTATAAGAGAAAATAATGCCAGAGAGGGGAACACCATAAAATATGTTACCCGCTGAGTACACCAGGATGCTATTGATGAGGGGGTCAGAGCAGGCAAGTCTGAGGACCTGAGCAAGCTCACAGAAGAAGTGGGGGATCTCCAGGTGTGTGCAGAAGGACACCTGAAGCAACATCAACGTGTGCAACAGGGCGTGTGCGATGCTAAGGATCAGTGACAGCAGCACCAGCAGGACACAGAGGCGGGGGTTCATGATGACCGTTTACCTCAGTGGGTGACAGATGGCCACGTAGCGGTCATAGGCCATCACTGCAAGGAGACAGTTTTCTAAACCACAAAAAGTCAGGACAAAGCAGGCCTGGGAGAGGCAGCCTGTGTAGGAGATGCTCCGGTCCTGCGTCTGGATGTTCACCAGCACCCTGGGAACTGTGCATGTGCTCAAACAGACATCATTCAAGGACAGGTTGCAGAGGAAGAAGTACATGGGGGTGTGGAGGTGAGAGTCAGAAATGACAGCCAGGACGATGAGCAGGTTCCCCAGCACTGTGACCAGGTACATGGACAGGATCAGACTGAAGATGAGCGGCTGAAGCGCTGGGTCGTCTGTCAGTCCCAGGAGAAGGAACCTGGAAGTGGAGGTTTGATTTTGGGGCTCCATGCTGCTGCTGAATCTTATGGAAAAGATTGGGTGAAACCAAACAGAGAGTTTCTGGATGAAGAGCGACTGTGTCACCTGGGGAGCGGTGTCACTCTTGACATATGGTTGAGAAGATCTGGGGACTTGGACCAGCTGTCTCTGCTTTCATGTATACTGTAGATAAATTTGATGTTTCTCTGTTTTTCAAAACAGCGCCTTAAAAGTAAAGGAAAAAATTATGATTCTCTTCTTGAAAACTAAGTGATATTTGGATATTTTCTCTGTTCACCTCCCCCCCCCATTTCTCTTCTGAATCTTTTCTAATTTCTACTCCCTTCATTGAACACCAGTGGTTTTTCACACAGTGGGTTAAATGCTGAGACTGTAACAAAGCACAGGACATTATGTTTCCTTCAAAATTCTTCCCTCCCTTTAAAGAAAAAGAGACACGAGAATGAACTTGTCACATCAACCTTCTAGAGCCATGGTTCCTAACTTGGAATGCCTCAGAATCATGTGAGTGTCTCTCAGAGTTAGATAAGCCAGTTTATGGTGCAGCCACACAGACCCACGGGGACATGTACAGACTGCATCCAACCTCAGCTTGCCTGACTTTGTGTATGTGTGTGGGGGGGCAGTACTGGGGATAGAACTCAGAGCCATTCTACCTCTGAGCTACATCCCCAGCCCTATTTCATTTTTTTGAATTTTGAAACAGGGGCTTGCTAGGTTGATGAGATCCTCGAACCTGCGATCCTCCTGTCTCAGCCTCCCAAGTACTGGGACTACAGGTGTGTGCCGCCATGTCCAGTTTAGCTTGTCTGACTTCTAAGTCATCTCTCTTGACTAGTCTGTTCCAGTGCCCTGGATAGTACAGGACTAACATTCCTAATTATTCATCTAGGTCTTATAATTTTCCTTTATTTATTTTGGTAGTTTCTTCTTGAAAAAAGCCCCATTACCGTTGTCTTCGAGATGTGTCTTCTTCTATACAGGAAGTTAATTTTAGTCGGTAAAAGATGTCCATCCAGGGGGACATGAGCAGAGTCAACAGGTGAATGGGAACAAAGATGTGGTCTATACACACAGTAGAGTCTTACTCAGCCAGAAAGAAGAACGAAATGATGTCATTTTCAGGAAAATAGGTGGAACTAGAGACTATTAGGCTAAGTGAGATGAGCCAATCTCAGAGAGTCAAGAGTTGAAGGTTTTCTCTCCTATGTGGGAGCTAGAGAGAAAATTTGAAACAAAAGGGACATGTAATAGTCAAGGAGAGAGACCAGTAGAATAGTGGAAAGAGGTTGGGGGCGGGAGGTGGGGAGGGGAAGGCGGAGGACTGAGGAAGGAAACAGCTCAAATAATCCTATGCCTGTGTCTGAAGGTCTCACCACCAAAGGGTGGGACCTGATGAGAAACCCACCAAGAGCTGTCTGCATGTTTGTTTGTATGACTTTTTCCTCCCATGGGAACCACCACACTAAGGTGATATAGATGAATCTCCCTCACTTTCCACTGCATTTAGTATTATTCTTCCAAACAACAACTACAATGTATTGCATTTAAAATTCCTTATATATAAATTGGGCGTGGTGGCACATGCTTGTAATCCCAGTACTTGGGAGGCGGAGACCGGAGGATCACAGGTTCGCAGCCAGCCTCAGCTACTTAGTGAGGTCCTCCCCAACTTAGTGAGACCCTGTTTCCAAATAAAAATTAAAATAGGTATGGGGGTGTAGCCCAGAGGTAGAATGCCCCTGGGTTCAATCCCTAGTAGAGCAAAAAAATTAAAAAAATAAAATTCCTCATATAAACAGATCACTATTATATATGTTTATAAATAAATATATATAAATTATAGTTGGTGTCCTTAGACAATTTTTTAAACACATTTTAATTTATTTTAATGTCAAGAATGTAATTATATACATGGACCCTCCTGGTTTGAGATAAAATTTTTACCTCATTTTAATTCCTCTTTCCCCACCTCTCTCCTCACCTCACATCTCTAGGGAGCTTGAGAATAATATTAGCTTGTTGTAAATTGCATTTAGTTCCACAGCCACATTATAAACAATTCTTTAGACTATGTGTAAGTTTTTATTGTTAGCTGCTAGTTTTTCTAAAATATGGCCTCAACTCTCTTTTTTAATATACTATATTATTTTATTTTTTTAATTGGTGCATTGTAATCATACACCGTGATGTAGTTCAGGGAGATAGAGGCATACATGTGCACAACACTTGGTGAGCCCTCCCCCAGTTCCCACCCCACTCCCTCCCCATCCCCATCTCCCCATGCACAACATTGTGATTTTTTAAGCTAGTGCTGTTGTACATACTCCTCCTTCCTTAATCTTTCTAAATATACCTTTATTGGTGCATTGTGATGATACAGCATAGTGAGGTTCCATGTGATACAAACACACACAGCACCCTGTGTGTTTCCCTTGGATTCCACCCAATCCCTCCCCTCCCCATACATGCTGTTGAGATTGGTGTTGATAATTTTGTATATGTACATAGCATTATTTGAACTGTTTCCTTCATCCAGTCTCCTCCCCCCAGTCTCCCTCCCTTAATCTACTTCCCCTGTTTTACTGGAATCTCTCCTCATTTATCTAAAGTCTCTTTTGTGTCCTAATTTCTCTCTAGCTTCCACGTAGAAGAGAAAACATAGGACCCTTCACTTTCTGAGGCTGGCTAACCTCACTTAGCAAAATGTTCTCCAGTTCCATCCATATCCCTGAAAATGACCCAATTTTGCTCTTTATGGCTGAGTAGAATTCTGCTGTGTGTGCATACCACATTTTCTTTATCCATTCATCTGTTGATGGGTACTTAGGCTCATTCCATAATTTGTCTATCATGAATTGTACTGCTCTAAACATGGATATACGTCCTTAACCTTAACTACTAGAGCATTCCACAATATTTGTACAGCACAGTTTACTTCTACATTCTTTAACTGATATTTGTCATGATTCCTACTTGTTATTTTTGATGACATATGCAAAAATAGAGTGATGCATGGGGCCTCTAGCACATTTGTAGTTATGGTTGGGAGGGGAAGAAGAACAAAGGAGGGGGATAACAAAGTGGTGAATTATGAATGCCAGTTATTTATTATTTCATTATAGAAAGATCTGAAATGACTCAGCATAATATCAACATTGGTTAATTGTATAACAAGGAGATGGGCGACCATGTTTTGTTGGTATTATTAATTAGTCTACCTCTGCTCTACCTATTTGGAATATTTGGTAGTTTTTAGAAAGTAAATCAGGTGTCTGCCTCTTATACCTAAGAGTTCCGAAAGCTCCCCTCCAGGGATTGTGCAAAAGCTTTCTGTACAGTGATGTGTCCAGAGCTAGCAATGTCTGCCGGGTGCTGGGGCACAACCCTATAATCCCAGTGACTTAGGAGGCTGAGGCAGGAGGATCCCAGGTTCAAGGCCAGACTCAGCAATTTAGTGAGACCCTGCCCCCAAATAAAAGGAAAGTAATAAAATAAAAAGGACTGGGGTTGTATTTATTTGAAGGTAGAATGCACCTGGGTTAAATCCCCAGTACCAAAATAAAATAACATTAGTAAAATAAAATAATAAAATAAAATAAATAAAGAGTAAGAGACTTTGAGTGGTCTGTCTGGCTTCACTGAAAATGATGCTGAACATCTCACCTGGATGTTGAGGACAGAAACTTAACTTGTCCTCAGTATGGGAAGATGCACCTGCTCGGTCAGGGTCAGCAGAGTCCAGAGGTCTCTGTGAGAAGGAGGAACTGTGGCTTCCTGGTTTGCCAGGGCTTTTGAGTGAGTTTTTTGCTCCCTGACTTCTACAGTCTCTGTCTCCCTCAGGACTCAATATCCAAAGTTCCTCATTATGTTAGAAACACTTGGAAGTAGAAAGCCCCTGGGTTCAATTCCCAAGGCGTGTGTGTGTGTGGGGGTATTGCAATGAAACGGGAAAAGTATTCATAAACTGTAAATAAGAAATCACAGACATTTACTTCTTATTTTTGTTTTTGAATTTTACTTATTTTGGGGGGAGCACTGGGAATTTAACCCAGTGGGATTCTACTACTGACGTACGTTGCCAGCCTGTTTTCTTTTTTCTTTTGGGACAGGGTCCTGCTAAGTTTCCCAGGCTGACCTCAAACTTGCAACCCTCCTGCCTCAGTCTATGGAGGCGATGAGATCATAGGCATGAGCCACCACTCCTGGCGGGCTGTATGCAGTGTGTGTGTGTGTGTGTGTGTGTGTGTGTGTGTGTTACTAGGGATTGAACCCAGGAGCATTCTACCTCTAAGATAGACCCTGGCCATTTTTATTTAGTTGTTTTTTTTTAACTTTTTATGTTCATTTATTGGTGCATTGTATATTATAATTATACATTTTGATATATGTCAGGGTATGAACATCATACATGCACACATTGCTCATTTAGCCCTCCCTCCAATCCCACCCTATTCCCTCCCCCTTCCCTCCCTTTCATGTTCCAGATAGTGATTGAGTCTTATAGGTTTGTGTATGTTTGTTTGTTTGTTTGTTTGTTTATACTGGGGATTGAGCCCAGAGGCATTCTATCTCCGAGCTACACCCCCAGCCCTTCCGCTATTATACTGGTCTCTCTCTCTCTCTCTCTTTATTTATCTGAAGTCCCTTTTGTTTCATATTTTCTCTCTGGCTTCCACATATAAGAGAAAACATTCCACCATTGATTTTCTTTTTTTTTGTTGTTTGTTTGTTTTTTTTGCGGTACCGGGGATTGAACGCAGGGGCGTTCTACCTCCGCGCTACGCCCCCGGCCCTATTTTTTTATGCTTTATTTTGAAACCAGGTCTCACGAAGCTGCAGAGGGCCTCACTAGGTAGAGAGAGAGAGAGAGAGAGAGAGAGAGAGACTGAGCTGAGGCTGGCCGTGAACCCGGATCCTCCGGTCTCCGCCTCCCAAAGTACTGGGATTACAAGCGTGTGCCACCACGCCTGGCTCCCACCATTGATTTTCTGAGACTGGCTGATCTCACTTAACATAATGTTCTCTAGTTCCGTCCATTTTCCTGTAAATGGCATAATCTTGTTCTTCTTTATGGCTGACTAAAGTCCTATTTTGTGTATAGACCACACATAATTATGGGTATTTTCTTTACCCATTCATCTGTTACCAGACACCTAGGTTGGTTCCATAATTTGGCTTTTGTGAATTGTGCTGCTATAAACATGGGTATGCATATTTTGCTATAGTATTCTAAGTTTAATTTTTCTTTGTGTTACTGTGGATTGAACCTAGGGGCATTCTACCTCTGAGCTACACCCTCAGATCTATTTTATGTTTTTTGCTTTTGAAACAGGGTCTCACTAAGTTGTTGAGAGCTTCACTAAGTTGCTGAAAGCTGGCTCTGAACCTGTGATTCTCGGGTCTGAGCCTCCCAAGTACTAGGATTACAGGTGTGTGCCACCACGCCCAGCTTAAATCTAATTTTTTGAAAGATCTCATCACTGTGGAACAGACTGTAGATCGTCTCCACATATGACCATAACTTGTATAAACATCCCCTGCCACCCATCTTCCACAACTGCCCTTCTTCTGAGACATCCACAAAAATATCACGAACTAGAACCCCCTACTCAGGCTCTGCCTGATGGAATGAAATGAGCAATATAAGGGTTAGAGATGGGGTCACTTGTCAAACATCTCAGTACTGGACAAAAACCAAAGACAAGTCTGAGGTCCAGGTAGAAACACAAGTAGCGATTATATTCTCCCAACCATATCACCAGGGAAGGCTTGACCCTACAGACCACGGCACCACTTAAATATTTTCTTAGCCCATTTGCCTTTCCCAACTTGCCTGTTTCCAAGATTGCACTGAGCCAACATGTGTTACAACTAGAACCTCTACTTCTGGCTCTCCGGCTGTGAAACAGGAGCAAAGAAGGCGTACGCCCAACATCACAGAGACAGACACCAGGAGTGTCAAGGTTGGAGTATTGGGAGCATGTGCCAGACAGAGACTCACACAGTCATGCCAAGTACCAAGCAAGGTACTTGCTTGCACCTGGCCATTGTAGTTTCTTGTCACTTTAGAAGAATGTAGTAGTCGGGCGTGGTGGCGCACGTTTGTAATCCCAGTACTTGGGAGGCTGAGACAGGAGGATCCAGGTTCATGGCCAGCCTCAGCTACTTGTGAGGCCCTCCACAACTTAGTGAGACCCTGTTTCAAAATAAAGAATAAAATAGGGCTGGGGGTGTGGCTCAGAGGTAGAGTGCCCCTGGGTTCAATCCCTAATATGGCAAAAAAAAGTAGAATGAAGTGAAAGAAGTAACAGGCACTGGGGGTCCCGTCACTTTGTCTTAATCTGGAAATAGAAGTCAAAAGCACATGACACATCACAGAAGGGAAGCAATCCCACTGACGAGCTTCCTCAGGGCGTCCTTCATGTCCCTGCTCCTCAGGCCGTAGATGAAGGGATTCAGCACTGGAGGGACCACAGAATACATCACCGAGGCCACCGCAGTTTTCCTGGGCAAATCAGTCACTGCAGAGCTGATATATACCCCCAAACCTGTCCTGTAGAACAAGGATACAACAGACAGGTGGGACCCACACAGGTGGAAAAGGCTTTCTGCTTCCCCTCTGATGACGGCATTCTCAGGACAGAGGACACGATGTGAGTGTAAGAGAAAACGATTCCAGAGAGAGGAACACCAAGAAAAATGCAAGATGTCAAGGAGGGTGTCAGAGCAGGAGAGCCTGAGGACCTGAGCGAGCTCACAGAAGTGGGGGATCTCCAGGTCTGTGCAGAAGGACAGCCGCAGCAACATCAGACCGTGGAACACAGCATCCAAAATGCTTATGGACAGAGAGACCAGAACCAGCAAGACACAGAGGTAGGAATTCATAAAGACCGTGTACCTCAGTGGGTGACAGATGGCCACATAGCGGTCATAGGCCATCACAGCAAGGAGAAAATTTTCCATGAGTGCAAATACTATAACCAAGCAGACCTGGGAGAGGCAGCCTGCGTAGGAGATGCTCTGGTCCTGCGTCTAGATGTTCACCAGCATCTTGGGGACCGTGCATGTGCTCATACAGACGTCATTCAAGGACAGGTTGCAGAGGAAGAAGTACATGGGGGTGTGGAGGTGGGAGTCAGAGCTGACGGCCGGGACGATGAGCAGGTTCCCCAGGATGGTGACCAGGTACATGGACAGGAACAGGCTGAAGATGAGCGGCTGCAGCGCTGGGTCGTCGGTCAGTCCCAGGAGAAGGAATTTGGAAACAGATGTTTGGTTTTGGGGTTCCATGTTGCTGGTCAGTCTTAGGAAAAATATGGCATAAAAATAAAAAAGAATGGATGGCTTCTGGAATAGCAATGTACGGATCACATTTGATCATTTAGAGATAAAAAAATCATTGTACTTTTATAAACTTACTAATGATGACTCTGGGAAAGTGGACATCCATCTATTTAACAAACAATCCAGATGAGTTGGGAATCTCTAAATATTTAAAACTGGTGCTTTCAAAAATAGAGAAGAACTGTATTCTTAATATACATTGTGAGCCCAAGCAAATATTAACATTTGTTATTTCCTTTCTGTCTCCCCAATTTCCTCTTTTCTCATTCTTTTGCTCAGTTAATTTAAAACCAACATTTTTTTTTTTTTTTTTTTTTGCCAGGCGTGGTGGCGCACACTTGTAATCCCAGTACTTGGGAAACTTAAGGCAGGAGGATTGAAGGTTCGAAGCCAGCCTCAGCAACATAGTGAGGCTGTCAGTAATTTGGTGAAATCCTGTTTCCAAATATTAAAATAAAAAGGGCTGGGGGTGTAGCTCGGAGATAGAATGCCCCTAGGTTCAATCCCCAGTGCCACACACAAAATAAATAAATAAATAAATAAATAAACAAATAAATAAATAAAATGAATAATAATTGTTTCACACATGAGCAAAAGAACAAAATATTGATTTTCCTTAAGAATTTTTTCCATTCATTAAAACAAAAACAATAGTTGTGAATGAAATTATCAAATACATTTTCTAGAACAGGGGTCTCCATCTTTGATATTTCTCAAAATCATTAAAAGGGCTCAGCAAATTACAGATGAGGAACGGAGTATGGTGGTGCACAACAGTCATCCTAGTACTTGGGAGGCTGAGACAGGAGTATCACAGGTTCAAGGCCAGTCTCAGCAACTTAGCAAGACCCTCAGCAACTTAGTGAGACCCTGTTTTAAAACAAAAAATAAAAAAGGACTAGGGGTGGAGCTCACAGGTAGAATGCCCCTGGGTTCAATGACCAGTACAAAAATAAAAGGTACAGAGGAGGTAGTCCATGAACTTTTCAGTGCCACACACCCTTGAGGACATTATCTGGATTCACTGTACACAGATAGTATTAGGCAAAGTCTGGGTCCCTCAGACTGTGTGACCGGTGAGTTGACAGTCATGGCCGATCTCTGCTAATGCCTCGACATTGCAGAATCACTTTCCCCAGTGACTTGGCCGGCTGCATTCCTGCCCTTTGTAATTGGCATCGATTTTTTTTCTGAACAAAGTATCAAATTTTCCCTTGCTTCCAAGGTCTGCCTTCTTCTACCCTTTAATTTAATTGTGGCAGAGAGAGAATCTTCCTCGGAGTCTGCCACAAAGATTGGGGAATATCGCCTTTACACTTGAGGTTCAAGCTGGATGTGGTAGTGCATGCCTGTAATCCTAGATACTCAGGAGGCTGAGGCAGGAGGATCACAAGTTCAAGGCTAGCCTGGGCAATGTCGTGAAGCTCAGTCTGAGTGTAAATTTGCAATGGGCTGGGATGTAACTCTGTGTACCATCCTGGGTTTCCTATCCAGTCCTGCGAAAGAGAAGAAGAAAGAAAGAAAGAAAGAGAGAGAGAGAGAGAGAGAGAGAGAGAGAGAAAGAAAGGGGAAGAGAGAGAGAGAGGGAGGGAGGGAGGGAGGAAGGAAACACTTTGAAGTTCACAAGACACACTCCATAGACACTCAAGCAATCTAGCCAGGTGTGGTGGGACATGCCTGCAATCCCAGTCCTTGGGAGGCTGAGACAGGAGGATCGCAGGTTCAAAGCCAACCTCATCAACTCAGCAAGACCCTGTTTCAAAAATAAAATAAATAAAAATTAATAAAAAGGGCTGTGGGTATAGCTCAGAGGAAGGACGCCCCTGTGTTCAATCCCTAGTACCACACACACACACACACACACACACACACACACACACACACATGCCAAACAAAACTCAGGCATTCTGCTGAAGCAATTAATTCTAAGAGATTTGGGTAACTGTGTTGTTGATATTCTGAATCTCATCGTGAGGGAACGTCTCTGCTTAATGCGATAGGTGGTGTATCCTTAAACTAAATCAACAAGTGAGAAATAACTAAGGGAGAGAAAGTGACATGAAATACGCAGGTTCCTATGAGGATGATGGGTATACAACATGTTTCGATCTTCAGATGGAAAACACAATTCATCACAGACTTAGATAACCAGGCTTCCTAATTAAAGGGCCCCTGGGGAGCATTGTTCTTCCTCTCACGGGGAAGAGGGAAGCTGCCACATCCACGACTCATCTGCCGTCCCAGTGGACTTGCACGTCTGGATGCAGCCCAGGCTCCTGCGCTGGCTGTACGGCGGAACGCTCCTCAGCTACAGGAGAAGCCGGGGCTGCTGCTTTCTTATTTATTTTAATTTTTTTGATACTGGAAGTTGAACCCAGAGGCATTCCACCTCGGAGCTATACGCCCAGTCCTATTTTATTTGTTATTTTGAAACAGGGAGGGTCTCACTAGGTTGCCGAGAGTCTCACTAAGTTTCTGAGACTGTCCTCCATCCTGTGATCCTCCTGTCTCAGCCTCTCAAGTACTGGGATTACAGGCGTGTGCCACCATGCCCTGCTGAAGAACTTCAATTTATGTACTGCACACACTTCATTGTTTCCCCCAGGAGAACCACCACACTATATATATATTTTTTTCTCACATCCTCTTTACTATGCCTGGTATTCATATCCCAAACAATAACAAGTACATTTCTGTTGCATTTTAGAAGCTTTATGTAAACTGAATCCTACTATACATTCCACTTCCAAGTGGTATTCCTCGGTATTTTACTTTACTGCTTAATACTGACATATATGGCTGTTCTTCCTTAATCTTAACTACCAGAGTGTTCCACTATGTTGCTAGAAGAAAATTTTCTTCTAAATTTCATAACTGATAGATGTTATGGTTACTGCCTTTTATTTATACACAATATGGAACCATGCACTGGGGCACCGGGCTCTTTAAGCTGGCAGGCCTTGGGAAAAGGAAAAGAGTCATGGAGGGCTGCATCAGGGTGCTGGATTATGTATGACTCTTTTTTTTTATGTTGTTAAAAAGTGAACCCAACGACGCTCTACCTCTGAGCTATACCCCTAGCCCAATTTTATTTTTTAATTTGGAAACAGGTTCTCACTAAGTTGTTGAGAGTCTTGCTAAGTTGCTGAGACTGGCCTTGAACCTGTGATCCTCCTGTCTCAGCCTCCCAAGTACTGGGATTACAGACATGTGCCACCATGCCAGGGTCTGTATGACTCTTAATATTGCTTCATTGTAGAAACCAGAAACAGATGTAGCCAAATGTCAACATTTCTTAATGCTAGGAAGAAGAGATTGGGGTCTGTGTGTCACTGCTGTTGTTGTTAATATCATTCTTTCTGCTACTCCTTTAAAAAATATCTGGTGAAGCCAGCATAGTGACACAGGCCTGGAATACCAGTACTTGGGAGGACCACAGGTTCAAGACCAGCTTCAGCAACTTAGTGAGACCCTGTCTCAAAATAATAAATAAAATAAGGCTGAGGTTGTAGCTCAGAGGTGGAATGCCCCTGGGTTCAATCCCCAGTAGCAAGGTGGCTCCATCCCCCAGTGGATACTGATTGGACTTTAATCTCCAGTAACACTCTCTCTCTCTCTCTCTCTCTCTCTCTCTCTCTCTCTCTCTCTCCCTCTCTCTCATTTGGTAATTTTAGGAAGCAGAACATGAGAACCAGGAGTCTGCCAGGTGAGGATTTCTGCATCTCTACCTTCTTCCCCAGAATCCTCCTAGCCACCCTACAGGTTAAGACAAGAACTCTGTACACTGATAAACCATGAACCAGTGAAAAGAATAACAAGGGAGCTGATGGTGTGGGCTGAATTCTGCACCCAAAACTTATAAAGTCCTTGTTTATTCATGTGAGTAAATATTTATTCCACCTCTTCCTCCCCCTCCTCCTTCTCCTTCTATTTCTTCTTCTTCTTTTCTTGATACAAAGGATTGAACCCAGAGGCATTCTACCTCTGAGCCACACCCCTAGCCCTTTTAATTTTTTTTATTTTGAAACAGGGTCTTGTTAACTTGCTGAGGCTGGCCTCAAACCTTGGCTATCGTGAACTGTGCTTCTATAGACATGGATACTATAGTATTTTGACTTTAATTCCTTGGGAAAGATACTGAGGCGTGGTATAGCTGGGTCCCTTGGAGTTTCCATACCTGTCTTCTGAGGAACTTCCAAACTGATGTCTCTGTGCATTGCATTCTTAACACCCAATGCCACAGAATATGCTTGTTTTAGATACAGCTCTTGGAAAAATCAATTAATTTAGCATGTGGTGATTAGAGGGAGCCCTATTCCAGCAGAGCTTGGGTCCCCATAAGAGCAGGAAATTAGGACACAGACACCCATAGAGTGAAGAAGACACTGGGAGGAGACGGCCACCCAGGTGCCAAGGAGGGAGGCTACAGAAGGGACCATCTCTGCCTACACCCTTATCACCCACCTCTGGCCTCCAGAGTGGTGAGAAAAAGAACTTCTGAGCCAGATTTGGTGGTGCACGCTTGTAATTGCAGTACTTGGGAGGCTGAGATAGGAGGATCGCAGATTCGAGGCCAGCCTCAGCAACTTAGTGAAGCCCTCTGCAACTTAGTGAGACCCTGTTTCCAAATAAAAAATAAAATAGGTCTGGGGCTGTAGCCCAGAGGTAGAAGGCCCCTGAGTTCCAACCCCAGTACCTCAAAAAAAAAAGAACTTCTGCTGTTAACTCACCCAGTCTGTGGGATTTTTCTATGGCAGATCTAGCAAACTAACATACTGACAAAAGCCCACCTCCCACCAACACTCACACATATAAACATATTTTATAAGAGCAGCCATATCTTAACTGGGCATGGTGGTGCATACTTGTAATCCTAGTGCTTGGGAGGCTGAGACAGGAGGATCACAGATTCAAGGCCAGCCTCGGCAACATAGAAGATTCTGTTTCTAAATAAAAAAATAAAATAAAATAGGGCTGGGTGTGTAGCTTAGAGATAGAGTGTCCCTGGGTTTGGTCCCCACGATGAGGGAGCAAGGGGAGAACAATCATGTTTTAAAAGAGCAGATTTCTGTTTAGGAGAGAAAATGGTCCTTGCCAGAGACAGCAAGTGCCCCATAGAACCAGGGCTGCCTGTGTGCTAGAGAAAATGCATGTGAAAACATGTCAGGAAGACGAGGAGAGGCAGCAGCCTCGTGGGGGAACACGCTTCCCGCAATCTCCTGCATATCCTTTCCTCACTGCTAAACACCCACCCACAGATCCAAACACCCACCCTCATCTCCAGATCATTAACGAACGGCCTTGGAGTTACCCGTCCAGCTTCATGAAGAAGGATGCTCAGCATCTCACCTGGAGGCTGAAGGCAGAAATATGTTCGTTCTCGGGCTGGAAGAGCACAACCCACTGAGTGTGTGCTCTGGCTCAAGATTGCTCCTCTCTGGGTGGAGAAGAGCGGCTGCTTCCCGGTTAGTCAGGGCTCTTGAGTGAGCTTCTGTCTAGCTGACTCCTGCAGTCTCTGACTCTCTTGGGGCTTAATATCCAAAGCACCCCATTATACCAGGACCGTTACTATCACTCACATCCCAGGAATACACGTCCTGAAGGACCAAATCTGCAGAAGAGCGGGATTCGGGATGGAGGATCTCCTGACTTCCGAGGCCAGGTAGAACTCACCCTGTCTCTCCATCGTTCCTGCTCTCTGTCATCTTACACAGGCTGCTGCACACAGCACATTGAACGTCCTCAGTATATCCCAACTCCCCGTTTTATCTACCTCCACCCATTAATGAAACCAGAAAACCTACTTAAAATTTAGGTGTGACAAGATAGCATGTGTGTATTTCCATAAAAGAATTATAAAATCCACCAATATATTGTAAAATTGTGAACATTTGCCAGGTGCGGTGGTACACAGATGTAATCACAGTACTTGGGAGGTTGAGGCAGGAGGATCACAGGTTCAAGGCCAATATTGCAACTTAGAAAGACCCTCAGTAATTTAGTGAGACCCTGTTTCAAAATAAAAAAAGTTAACAGGGCTGGGGGTGTATAGCTCAGAGGTAGAATGCCCCTGGGTTCCAAACCCAGTGCCCCCCCAACACACACACAAAATTGCAAGCACACTGGGCGTGGTGGTGCACGCTTGTAATCCTAGTACTTGGGAGGCTGAGACAGAAGGATCGCAGGTTTGAGGACAGCCTCAGCAAGTAGTGAGACTCTCATCAACCTAGCGAGACCCCGTTTCCAAATAAGAAATAATGCCGGGCATGGTGGCAAATGCCTGTAATCCCAGTACTTGGAGGCTGAGTTAGGAGGATCGCAGATTCGCAGCCAGCCTCAGCTACTTAGTGAGACCCTTGCAACTTAGAAAGACCTTGTTTCAAAATAAAAAATAGGACTGGGGGTATAGCTCAGAGGTAGAATGCCCCTGGGTTCCAAACCCAGTACCACACATACACACAAACACACAAAACTGCAAATACTCAGGGACATGTCTTCTTACTTTTATTAATATCTCCTGGATTTTGCTTTTGTTCTCTAAACCTTGTACAGAAGATTCTTCTGGGGTTTCATTGAACACTTGGAACTGCAGTTCTCAAAGGACGATGATTTCTTAGTTACACGTTATGAACGCAGTTCCAAATGTGTCACAGTATTTTTAATGGAGACTCTTTCTCACAGAAGGAAATTTAAGCTAAAACTACAGTGGGACATTCTAATAGAGATGTTACTGAGTTCAATCATAATGTCACAAAATGTCAAGTAGTCGGCAGATGGGTCTGTCTCAGGAGGCCTGATCAGACCTCGATCGTCATGGGCTGTCTATCTGGAGAGGGTGCTGCCTGCTTGTTTTTAAAACAGCTTATAAAATTTTGATAATTTTGCTTCTCCGAGCACTTTATTGGTGTGATGTAATTATCCACCACCAAGTAGAGATGTGCCTAGCTATTATACCATCACCATCAAAAGATCTGGGGGCAGCTGTACTCAACGCAAAGACCACAGTGTTGCTTCAAGATTTCTCCAGTCTGACCCTCCTCCCACACACCTGCCTCTAAGGTGAGACACAACAGATTCTGCTAAAACAAGAATCCTCCTTCAGACTCTGCTTCTATGAAACCAGAGGGGGAAAATATAAAGTTCTGTATTACACATGGCAAAGATTACAGAGTCGGACCAGAAGGCACGTCAGGCTGCAGAGGAAGTTAAAATACAGCCAGGCATGTGCTGCACGCCTGTATCCCAGTACTGGGGAGGCTGAGATAGGAGGATTGCAGGTTTTAGGCCAGCCTCAGCAACTTAGCAAGACCCTGTTTCAAAATAAAAAATAAAATAGGGCTGGGGGTGTAGCTCAGAGGTAGAATGCCCCTGGATTCAATCCCCAGTACCAAAAAGAAGAAAAAAGAGGAGGAGGAGGAATTAACAAACAGTTGGTCATTACCATGTTAGAAGAATATCGAATGTGTCGGGCATTCTTGCTCACCAGGAAACCTCTCACTTGGGGTTGCTCTAAAAACTCAAGTCCACAGTCTAGGATGTGTCATAGAAGAGACCCTGTCTTAATGATGAGCTTCCTCAGGGCGCCCTTCATGTCCCTGCTCCTCAGGCTGTAGATGAAGGGGTTCAGCATCGGAGGGACCACAGAATACATCACCGAGGCCACCGCAATCTTCCTGGGTGTGTCAGTCACTGCAGAGGTAATGTACACCCCCATCCCTGTCCCATAGAACAAGAAAACCACAGACAGGTGTGACCCGCAGGTAGAAAAGGCTTTCTGCTTTCCTTCTGAAGATGGCATTCTCAAGACAGAGGATACAATATGAACATAAGAGAAGATGATTCCAGAGAGAGGAATTCCAGCAAAGAGGCTAGAAACCAAATATATCATTAGGTTATTGATGAAGGTGTCAGAGCAGGCGAGCTTGAGGACCTGAGCGAGCTCACAGAAGAAGTGGGGAATCTCCAGGTCTGTGCAGAAGGACAGCCGCAGCACCATGAGACCATGCAGCAGACCACCCATACTGCTAAGAAACAGAGAGACCAGAACCTGCAGGATGCAGAGGAAGGGACTCATGATGACCGCATACCTCAGCGGATGACAAATGGCCACATAGCGGTCACAAGCCATTAGAGCAAGGATAAAATTTTCCATGAGTGCAAATACTAAGACCAGGCCAACCTGGGAGAGGCAGTCTGCGTAGGAGATGCTCCGGTCCTGCGTCTGGATGTTCACCAGCATCTTGGGGACCGTGCATGTGCTCAGACAGACGTCATTCAGGGACAGGTTGCAGAGGAAGAAGTACATGGGGGTGTGGAGGTGGGAGTCAGAGCTGACGGCCAGGATGATGAGCAGGTTCCCCAGGACGGTGACCAGGTACGTAGACAGGAACATGCTGAAGATGAGCGGCTGCAGCGCTGGGTCATCTGTCAGTCCCAGGAGAAGGAATTCGGAAACAGCTGTTTGGTTTCTAGGTTCCATGTTGGTGAGGAATTAGAGGAAAACGATGCGGTGAAGGGCTCAAAAAAGTATGAAGTGCTATGGGCTCTCCATTTCTTCTTACCCACTCCCACCCACTTCTAAACACAGTGGTGATGAGGGGTGCGGTCTACGCTTCAACAAGCCCCTGGGTGTCATCCACACTCCACAGATTTGAGATCCTGTTCAATAAAAGCAGAAATGTTCTCATGGCTCCTGGGAATGCAAGGGAGGATTCCAAAAGTTTCCTCTGTTCCTTTCTCCACCCCTTCCTCTCCACTCATCCATCCTCTTACCTCCATTGCCTTATTAATTTAAGTATTTTTATGGACAGCCAGCCCTGCTTCAATCCTTGTGCTAAATGCAGAGATTGAAAGAATAAGGTAGATATAGCTTTTTAAAACTTTTTTTTGTGGTACTGGGGATTGAACCCAGGGGTATTCTACCCTTGAGCTACACCCCCAGCCCTATTTTTTATTTTTTATTTTGAAACAAGGTCTCGCTAAGTTGCAGAGGGCCTCACTAAGTAGCTGAGTCTGGCCACGAACCCGGATCCTCCTGTCTCAGCCTCCCAAGTACTGGGATTACAACCATGTGCCACCACACCCGGCTTAAAACTTTTAAAAATAATTTTTATTGGTGCCTTGTAATCATACATCATAATGAAGTTCAGAGTTGGCATTGATATTTTTGTATATGTATATCATGTCAATTGGAGCTATAGCTTTAAAATCAGAATCCTTACACATTTGTGGTCTGTACATACAATGGAATTTTACTCAGCTGTGAAGAACAAAATTATAGGTCATTTGCAGGAAAATGGATGGAACTAGGGAATATTATGCTAAGGGAGACTCGCCAGTCCCAGAAAGTCAAGAGCCGTATGTTTTCTCTCATATGTGGAAGCTAGAGAGAAGCTGGCAAACAAAAAGGACTTCAGGAGCCAGGCGTGGTGGCGCACGCTTGTAATCCCAGTATTTGGGAAGCTGAGACCGGAGGATCCGGGTTCGTGGCCAGCCTCAGCTACTTAGTGAGGCCCTCCGCAACTTAGCGAGACCCTGTTTCAAAATAAAGAATAAAAAATAGGGCTGGGGGTGTAGCTTGGAGGTAGAATGCCCCTGGGTTCAATCCCCGGTACCTCAAAAAAAAAAAAAGGACTTCAGATAGAAGGGATAGAATAGTGAAAGAGAATTTGGGGAGGGAGATTTGGGGATTTGGGGAGGGAGGTGGAGAAGGGAAAGGGGAGATTTGATGAAGGAAACAATTCCAATAATCGTATGTTTGTAGGCAAAGTTATCAATACCAATTTAGTATTATGTGTGTGTGGGGGGCATAGTGGGACCTGGAAGGAAACCCATGAAGTGCTGTGTAAATGTATGTTTCTATCATTCTGAAACTCGTTATGGTGTAGAATTACAATGCACCTACTAAAAAAAGACAAGAATGAAATTGTCAAGTCTGCCTTGTACAGCCATTGTTCTCTATGTATGGCTGCCTTCAGACTTGGCATGGATGTTTAGCTCTGACTGTCGTCCTTGTCCCCCACGAGGTTACTCGGGTGAGGGGTCTCTGTGTGGTGGGTGTGGGAGCCGCGGGGAGGGCTTGGCAGGACTGGGTGTGACCAGGTGTGGTCACAGCTGAGCCGATTCTGGGTGGTCTCTACTGATGCCTCTGGACATGCCAGAACCAGCATTCCTACAGGACCCTGTTGATATTCTCATGATTATTCTTTGCATTGTCAACATTTTCTTCCCAAACGAAGCCTCCAGTCATCCCTTGGCTTCATACTGAGCCCTTGGTACCAGCTTAATTATAGCAGTTGTATAGTGTCTACCCAGACATCTAAGATGAGAAAATGTTCCTTGGACTTCAGGCAAAGGAGGAGAGACTTCAGTGCATGATGAAGGGGCGTAGGGGAGGAGACCCTAGGATGTCAACAGTCCAAATGATGCTCTGTACACATGCAGAATTATCAGCACCAATCGCAATAACAGGGACGGGGAGGGAGGGAGCGGGGCAAGACCCAGAGGGAAACACACCCATTGCCCTGTGCACATAGGTTCCTGTCTCTCTGAACCTTATTAAGATGCATAATTTCAATGCATTAATACAAGGTATTTCTAAAAAAGAGAACATATTCCCCTTGAACTGGAAATTCTGAAGACACCCTGCACAGAAACATGAGTCATCTCTTTTAGAAATTAATTCTAAGGGAAGGTGAACCACTCTTGTCATGAGATTCTTTGGGTTTTTTTTTATTTTTGTTTGTTTGTTTTGTTTTTGTTTGATTGTGGTACTGAGGATTGAACCCAGGAGCATTTTACCTTCCAGCCCTATTTATGTATTTTTAAAATATTTTTGTGGTACTGGGGATTGAACCCAGGGGCATTCTACTCTCGAGCAACACCCCCAGCCCTTATTTCTTATTTTGAAACAGGGTCTTGCTAACTTGCTGAGGCTGGCCTTGAACAAGATCCTCCTGTCTCAGCCTCCCAAGTACTCGGATTATAGGTGTATGCCAGTGCACCCAGCAAGATTCTTTATTTATTCTTAACAGAGTTCTTCCCTTAAATTGATAGGTGGCATATCCAATTTTAAAGAAATCAGCTAAATGAGCCTGGTGTAGTGGGAGGCGCAGGTATGGAATCCCAGTACTCGGGAGGCTGAGACAGGAAGATCGCAGGTTCAGAGACAGCCTCAGCAAGTAGTGAGATTCTCAGCAACCTAGAGAGACCTTGTTTCAAAACAAAAAAATAAAATTGGGCTGGGGGTGTAGCTCGGAGGTAGAATGTCCCTGGGTCTAATCCCTAGTACCACAAAAGAGGGGGAGAGAGAGAGAAAGAGAAAGACAGAGACCAAGAGACCCAGAGACAAATGAATAGCACAGAAGTAACCAGCACCATGTTCAGTACGTGGGACCCTCACAGTGATATTTTCTGTTGGTTGCTTTTTTCTGCCATGAACGATCACATGTGGCACTCTTCATTCCTCAGTAAGAAGCCATGTGGTGGGGAAACTGAGGAAAGAGGAGAGCAAAAGCACACGCCTAGTACAATAAATGCGTATTTTAGAGAAGTGTTTAATACGCTGAAACTACCTCAAGGAGTGATGGTCAGGTGGAGAATTAAGAAAGGAAACTTTGTCATGCATGGTGATGTACAGCTGTTTTCCCAGCACTTGGGAGGCTGAGACAGGTGGATGGCAGGTTAGCAAGACCCTCAGCAACGTAGAGAGAAAGAAGAAAGGAAGGAAGGAAGGAAGGAAGGAAGGAAGGAAGGAAGGAAGGAAGGAAGGAAAGGAAGGAAGGAAGGAAAGGAAGGAAGGAAGGAAGAAGAAAGAAAGGGAGGGGAGTGGAGGGAGGGAGGGAGAGAGAGAGAAAGGAAGGAATGAAGGAAGGGAAGGAGAGAGAGAGGAATAGACATATCAGAGATACCAATAATCATTTGGCATGAGCAAATAATGAAATATACAGGAATTAAAATGAATTAAATGATAAATTAGGTACATGGATCACACTTCCAAATGTTCACTAAAGGTTCTACAGTTGCCGGTGGGATTCACAAGGAAGCTGTTCACATCTCACCTGGGCACCTAAGAAGGAGGCCTGTCCTCTTGCAGTGTAGACAGACTGGATGAGCCAACAGGTCCTGGTCAGGAAGGATCATCCCTGGGAGGAGCTCAGCATTGCAGCCCTGCTGGGGCAGAGCTTTTGAGTCGACGCCTGCAGCCTCTGCATCCTTAGAGGCTCAATATCCAGAGGTCCTCGTTAGAGCAACTATTTCAACCACCTCGTGATCCCAAGTGTGCAGGTCCCCCAAGACCAACCCTGGAGAAGGGTGGGAGCAGGGTGGCTGATTTACCAGTCCCTGAGGCCTTGTTTGCAACATCTGCTCCTCTCCACTACGAACACCTCTCTCTCTTCATGCCTGCGCTCCTCTAAGAACTTCTAGGACCACAAGACAAGCAAAGCCATTGTCTCTGTTTAATGGACAATTTCAGAGAGCCTGGTTCAATTGTAGTGGGAAGATGTGACCTATCCACAGGCCAATGACACACTCGTGCAAGTTAGCTGAGAGGCCATGTTGGTCAGCTTCCTCAATTGCCATCACAAACACCGGAGGCAAATTGCTTCAAAAACACAAAAGATTCACTGTGGCTCACAGTTTGAGAGATTTCACTTCACGGCCACGTGACCTGTTGCTCTGCACCTGTCTGTGACAGCACAGTAGACCAGGGATGGAGTACATGGCAGAGAAAGGCCTCTAGAAACTTAAGAGAGAGACAGAGGAGGGGCTGCGTCCCCTTGTGCCACCCCAGGGACCAAAATGCATTCCACTATGCCCCACCTCTACTTTTTTATCTGTTTGTTTGTTTATCCATTTATATATTTGTTTATTTATTTGTTGGGGTGTGTGTACTGGGGATTGAACCCAGGGGCATTCTACCTCCAAGCTACACCCAGCCCCTTTTTATTATTATTTTTTTTAATTCGAAGCAGGATTTCGCTAAGTTGCTGAGGGTTTGGCTAAGTGGCCGAGGCTGGCCTTGAATCTGCGAGATCCTCCTGTCTCAGCCTCCCAAGTATTGGGATCACAGGTGTGCACCATCATACCCCACTGGGACCAAGATTTTAGTCTTTGGAGAACAAATATCCAAACAGAAGCAGAGTAAAAATGTAAACACATGGGGAGTTTCTCCTTCATGGTCACTGAGCATTTGCTAAATTGTAATTCTTCTTCCTTATACTATATACACAGACGCTGCTGATAGCCTTAAACATAGGTAGGGAGAAGGGAGCCAGGAGTCCCCACTCACGTTTACAAGAACATCATTTTCAATTCCATGCTGCTTTACCTTAGGGGACTTCGAAATGCAATTATGGTTCTTTGTTTATAATTGAGGTGTTAATCCAATTGCAAAATCACCCACAGTAAGTACTATGGAGATCCGTCCAAGTACACCGAACATTGGGTTAGATTTCAGCCGTGATTTAATAGGTGAAGGAGGAGCTTCATATTAGCGTTCATTTCAAAATCTTTTATAATTTAGGCCTTCAATATTTTTATGTTTATCCACTGAATATACACCATATTAAAATTTCTATGTAATTTATAATTTTCAAGATACACTACTAGAAATTGATGGGAAGATATTGAGACAGTCAAGAACCACCACACAAAGATTATGGGAGTGAGCCGGGTGTGGTGGTGCATGCCTGTAATCCTAGAACTTGGGAAGCTGAGACAGGAGGATTGTAGGCTCGAGGCCAGCCTCAGCAAGTAGTGAGACTCTCAGCAACCTAGTGAGACTGTTTCAAAGACAAAATAAAAAATACTAAAAGGGGATGTGGGTATAGCTCAGAGGTAGAGGTTCAATCCCAAGCACACACACACACACACACACACACACACACACACACACACACACAAAGTTACAGAAGTACAACTGAGGAGATGAGAGTCAGGGACTCAAAGGCAAAAATTAATACAGAAATTACCTGCCCCTAAACTAAAAGGTCAACTCTTTATCCTTTGAAATAAAGTACCAAGTTTTCATTACCAAGAGTCATTTGAACCCAAACCACTAACAAAAATACTGACATAAGAAATCATATTAAAACTGAGCACAGCTGGGCGTGGCTGCACACATCTGTAATTCTGGTACTTGGGAAGCACAGACAGGAGGAGCTTAGGTTTGAGGCTAGCCTCAGCAGCTTAGTGAGGCCCTCAGCAACTTAGTGAGACCTGTTCCAACAGGTCAGGCGCAATAGCGCACACCTGTAATCCCAGTACTTGGGAGGCTGAGACAGAAGGATTGCAGGTTAGAGGTCAGCCTCAGCAACTTAGCAAGGCCATGTTTCAGAATAAAAAATAAAAAGGGATGGGGTGTAGCTTGGAGGTAGAATGCCCCTCGGTTCAGCCTCCAGTACCACAAAAATAAAAATAATATAAAATAAAATGAAAATAAAAAAGGACTGGGGGTATAACCGGGAGGTAGAATACCCCTGGGTTCAATCCTCAGGACCAAACCAAACCAAACCAAACCAACCAAACAAACAAACAAATAAAAACTGCTCACATATATACACACATTCAACACTGTAAGGCTAGCACAAAATGGGCCAATTATATCCATAACTAATGGTCAACCCCATCTAGAAAGAATTGGATTTCCGGTAAAAGAAAGAACATATTCATACATTGAAAAAAGACACACACCTGAATGAAAATATCTTAAGCACAAATTTTCCCAAAGGGGAAAATTAGGTGCCTCACATAAGATGTAAAAAGTCAGTCAACCACATACAAGTAGAAACACAAATTAGCAAGGCACCACTTCCTACCACCAATCTGACTCAGCAAATGAAATGTCTTCAGATTACGCGGGACACGGATCGTCCACTGTACAGGAAACGCTCTTTTTTTTGGTACTGGGGATTGAACCCAGGGGCATTCTACCTCTGGGCTATACCCCCAGCCATAATTTTTATTCTTTATTTGGAAACAGGGTCTCACTAAGTTGTGAAGGGCCTCACTAAGTAGCTGAGGCTGGCCGCGAACCTGTGATCCTCCTGTCTCAGCCTCCCAAGTACTGGGATGACAAGCGTGCATCACCACACCCAGCTTGGAAATGCTCTTAAACCACCTTAAACTACTTGAAGATTGACCTTTGAACTGCAGGAAGGAAAAAAATGTATGGCTTTGTAGCCGGATAAACCCACCACAAGAATAAAATGATTTAACATTTGGAGAAGATGGGGAAAAGAATATCCAAAAGGTTTTGTTGAAAATAACAGAAAGATATCTACTGGAATTTCATCTATATCAGAAAGATTTCTTGGTTTGTATTGTTACCACATACATACATACATCCCATAAATGCAGGGCTGAAAATGAATGAATACTGGTCATGCCCAACAGCTGACAGGCGCTCAGCATGACAACCTAGAGACAGAAATTATTTGTGACCTTGAAGTTACATCACGGTCAAGAAGAAGCAAATGGATATCCGAAATGGTAATGATATACATATAAAGAGATGGTACCCCATCATTAGAATCCTAAAAATAAGATTTTGTGGAGGTCAATATGTGTGATATTGGCGATCGAGAACTGCCTGCATTAATCCAACCTCTGTGTTTACTTCTGTCTATCTTAAAAGTATTTACGCAGTGATGGGTGGGGTGGCGCAGGCCTGTCATCCCAGCACTTGGGAGGCTGAGACAGGAGGATTGCAGTTTAGAGGCCAGCCTCAGCAATTTACCTGGGCCCTTGGCAACTTAGGTGAGACCCTGTTTCAAAACAAAACAAAACAAAAATAAAAGAGTGGCTGTAGCTCAGAGGTAGAACACCCTGGGGTTCAGTCCCCAGTAACAAGAAAAAAAGTACATATATATGTATATATGTATGTATATGTGTATATATGTGTAAGTATATATGTATGTATATATGTATACACATATATGTATACATAAATATATGTATATATTTGAATGCATGTATATATGTATACATACACATAAATGTATATATGTATATGAATGTGTGTGCATTATATGCGTGTATTATATATGTTTTGCAACTAGAGCTCAAACCCACCCAGATAATCTGGAATAAAATCATTCCCTGCAAAAATCCTCCTTTGACCTGGGTAACATTCTCCCCGCATCATCTAGGTTCATATTAGCAAGTGGAGAGGAATTAGATATGGAAATGTCATTTCAACAGTATGCATTCAGCTTACGACACAGAGAGGTCTATTATTATTTTTTTTTTTTTGCGGTACCGGGGGATTGAACCCAGGGGCATTCCACCTCTGGGCTACACCCCAGCCCTATTTTTTATTCTTTATTTGGAGACAGGGTTTCACTAAGTTGTGGAGGGCCTCACTAAGTAGCTGAGGCTGGCCATGAACCCGGATCCTCTGGTCTCAGCCTCCCAAGGACTGGGATTACAAGCGTGCGCCACCACGCCCCACTTCAGAGAGGTCTATTATAAACAGACCACTGCAGGGCACTCCATTCTCTGCCTCTGGCTCTATGTCCATTCAAAACACCTGCTCATCTGCAGCTACCAGGAGACTCGGAAGATTAACTCCTTGGAAGAAGCTGCCCTGCGTAGGACTCAGTGCAGCCCTCACCTGGAAACTGGATGCTCCTCCTGACGTACTTTCAATGAACGGGCATTTCTTCCATCGCCTCTGTGTATTAGAATCAGAATTTCCTTTTCTTTGAGAACTGAAAGCATTCCCCAGAGTCCCAACAACACAAAACCTTCTCAAGCCGCTGAGATAACCCAATGATGCACATTTTATAAATAATGAAGCTGAGCAGAGCGGGTGCTGATGCGACCTCCTTGGATGGGGATTTTCAGGGAACATCTCAGTAATCCCTGAATCGAGTGTGTTCATTGGCCACACTGAGGATCCATCTGTGAGATGCAGCACATGTGTCCCTAACTACGGGATTGGGCTGAAGATCATGTCCAGATGCTGTGTGACCTTTTGTAAACCTTCTCCTGCCCTATCTGTGTTCTACAGTTTGCCTTCATGTGAGATGGATCCACAAAACATCTACGAAAACAGAACCCCCGATGCAGGCTATGCTTGAAGTCAAAGCCAATGATGGGGAACTTTTACACTGAACTTGTTTGTCAGCTATAAGAGATGTGCACAAAATGCAAAGACAATTTTAAATCCAAGTAGAAATGCACTCAGCTGTCCTAGTATCACAAGCAAAAAGGTCATGGGAAAGCCATAATCTAGGTATGACCACAGCACTGCTTAGCCATTTTCTGGGCCTGGTCCCTGGCTCCAACATGCCTGTGTCTAAGAGTGTGACGCTACAAAAATTGCTACAACTGGAATTCCTCCTTCAGACTGCTTCTGTGAAACCAGAGCACAGACACTGTGTTTGAAATAACCCAACCAAAAATGGGCAATTGAGCTGCATAGACACTTCTCAAAAGAAGAACTACAAATGGCCAATAAATATAGGAAAAGATGTTCAACATCATTAGCAATCAAGGCGATGTAAATCAAAACTACACTGAGATTCCATCTAACTCCAGTTAGAATGGCAATCATCAAAAATACAAACAATAATAAATGCTGACCAGGATGTGGGGAAATAGGAACTCTTCTACATTGTTGGTGGGACTGCAAACCAGTACAGCACACAATGGAGATCAGTGTGGAAGTTCCTCAGAAACCTGGGAATGGATCTACCATATGACCCAGAGACACCACTCCTGGGTGTCATTCCAAAGGAATTGAAGTCAGGATATTATACAATACATGCATATCCATGCTTATAACAGCACAATTCACAATAGCCAAATTATGGAACCAGCCTAGGTGTCCATTAACAGATGAGTGGACTATAAAACTGTGGTACACACACACACACACGCATGCGCACACACACGCATGCACACACACACATATTGGGATTTTCCTCAGCTGCAAGAGAGAATAAAATTATGTCATTTGCAGGAAAATGGATGGAACTAGAGAATGGTATGCTAAGTGAGATTAGCCAGTCTCAGAAAGTGAGGGGTTGTATGTTTTTTCTTATATGTGGAAGCTAGAGAGAAATTAGATAACAAAAGAGAACTCAGATGAAAAAGGAGAGAGTCCAGTGGAGTGATGGAGGGAATTTGGGGAGGGAGGGTGCAGGAGACCTGAGGAAGGCAATTGTTCAAATAACGCTATGCTCATGTACTGAATGATCAACACCAATCTCAATAACTTGTACAGGGAGTGGGAGGGAGCAGGGTAGGACCCGGAGAGAAACACACCAAGTGCTGTGTGCGCATATGTTCCTATCACCCTGAAGCCCATTACGATGTATAATTACAATGCACCAATAAAAGCATATTTTAAAAAGACGTTGTATTTAGAGAATTGAAATCCTATTACAAACATCACAGAGCTGGGCAGAAAGCCCTGTCCTGTTACAAGAGAAGTTAGAATGCACCTCCTCATTACCTTGTCTTGTAATTTTGGAAAAGTGTGGAGCGGGAAGTATCAGGCAACGCGGCTCACCAGGAAGCTCCTCACTTGGTCTTATCCAAAATCAAAGTCCAAAGTAGATGACGAGTCACAGAAGAGACACCGTCTTGCTGAGGAGCTTCCTCAGGGTGTCCTTCGTGTCCCTGTTCCTCAGGCTGTAGATGAAGGGGTTCAGCATCTGAGGTACCACAGTATACGTCACTGAAGCCACCGCCGTCTTCCTGGGTGAGTTGGCAAATGCTGAGGTGACATACACCCCTAAACCTGTCCCATAGTACAGGGAGAGCACAGACAGGTAAGACCCACAGGGGGAAAAGGCTTTGTACTTTCTTTCTGACGAAGGCATTCTCAAGACAGAGGACACGATGTGAACATAAGAGAAAATTACTCCACAAAGTGGAACAACTCCAAATATGCCAACTGCACCATAGATCAGGGCATTATCAAGGAGGGTGTCAGAGCAGGCGAGCTTGATGACTTGAGCCAGCTCACAGAAGAAGTGGGGGATCTCCACGTGTGTGCAGAAGGACAGCCACAGCACCATCAGAGTGTGCAGCATGCCGTCCACAGTGCTCATGGACAAAGAAACCAGAACCAGCAGGACACAGAGGGCAGGATTCATGAGGACGGTGTACCTGAGTGGATGACAGATGGCCACATAGTGGTCATAGGCCATTATTGCAAGAAGAAAATTTTCCAAGAGTGCAATACTATGACAAAGCTGGTCTGAGACAGGCAGCCTGTGTAGGAGATGCTCTGGTCCTGCGTCTGGATGTTCGCCAGCATCTTGGGGATCGTGGTTGTGCTTAAACACATGTCATTCAGGGACAGGTTGCAGAGGAAGAAGTACATGGGGGTGTGGAGGTGGGAGTCAGAGCTGGCGTCCAGGACGATGAGCAGGTTCCCCAGGACGGTGACCAGGTACATGGACAGGAGCAGGCTGAAGATGAGCGGCTGCAGTGCTGGGTTGTCAGTCAGTCCCAGAAGAAGGAATTTGGAAACAGCTGTTTGGTTTGCGGTTTCCATGTTGATGAATCTGATGAAAAAGATGGAGTGAAAGTTGTTTTAAATGTAAGGACTGCAGACACATTAGCACTTGGGAAGATTGTAGGAATTCAGTTTCTTGGTGCACACTCTGGGAATGCACTCTGGGTCAAGGACAGCATCCCATACTCCCGGGAGCCCTCTGTGTGGTGTTGATAGACCTTGAATTTGGAAAACCCATAGGCAGAAAAGAAAAGCTTTGTCCTGGGTACTGCAATGCAAATGGACATTCAAGTATTTCCCTCTGCCCTCTTCTTCATCCATTCCTCCTCCCCCATCTTTCCTTTTTCCTCCACCCCCTTTGCTTAAATAAATTTTGACTGAACATCATTCTTTTTAATGTGCTAAGAGCAAAGAATGAAATAAGGCATAAGATAAAGCCCTTTAATTGGAATTCTTCGAGCCATTAAAATAAAGACAATTATGAAAGTTTGAGATCTGTCTTCTCATGTGATGATCCCACCAGTATGTCTTGTGTCAGAATTGTCTTGCTTTGGCTGGTTCAACACACGCAAAACAATACATGTTTTCCACCACATAAACCGAACTAAAAACAAAAATCACATGATCATTTCAATAGATGCAGAAAAAGCATTTGACAAAATTCAACACCCATTCATGTTAAGAACTCTACAGAAAATCGGAATAGAAGGAACATACCTCAACATCATTAAGTCAATATATAAGAAACCCAAAGCCAACATCATACTGAATGGGGAAAAAATGCCAGAATTCCCCTTAAAATCAGGAACAAGACAAGGATGCCCACTATCATCACTCCTTTTCAACAGAGTCCTTGAAACTCTTGCCAGAGCAATAAGACAAGAGAAGGATATCAAAGGAATTCAAATAGGAAAAGAAGAACTAAAATTATCTTTATTTGCAGATGATATGATCTTATTTGCAGATGATCTTATTTGCAGATGATAACATCATTTTTTGCAGAGCTAGAAAAATCAGTCATTAATTTCATATGGAGAAACAAAAGACCCAGAATAGCCAAAGCAATTCTCAGCAATAAGAACCATGCAGGAGGCATCACAATTCCTAACTTCAAATTATACTACAGAGCTATAGTAATAAAATCAGTATGGTATTGGCACAAAAACAGACACATAGACCAGTGGAATAGAATAGAAGATACAGAAACAAGTCCACAAACTTATAGCCAATTGATTTTTGACAAAGGTGCCAAACACATACGTAGGAGAAAGGACAGTCTTTTCAACAAATGGTGCTGGGAAAACTGGTTATCTACCTGTAGAAAAATGGAACTAAATCCTTACCTCTCACCCTGCACAAGAGTCAACTCAAGATGGATCAAAGACCTGGAAGTTAGACCAGAGACTGTGAAATTATTATAAGAAGCCATAGGTCCAACATTACATCATACAGGCACAGGTAGAAACTTCCTCAACAAGACCTCCAAAGCACAGGAAATTAAAACAAGAATTAATAAGTGGGATAGCATTAAACTACAAAGCTTCTGCTCATCAAAGGAAACCATCAAGAGCTTAAAGAGAAAGCCTACGGAATGGGAAAAGATCTTTGCAAGCTATCCCTCTGACAGAGGTCTAATATCTA
>PVJS01016853.1:0-36942 GCA_004027185.1 Glis glis
CCCCGGTACCGCAAAAAAAAAAAAAAAAGGAAAAGCAAATGACTGAGTTTAATGGGAATCTAATTAAATACTATACAATAAAACTAGAAAGAAAACTTCGAAACATTCCTTGGAGTTCCTGAAATTGAAGAATTTGTATTCTTGGGATTTAATTGCACAGACTGAAGAAGAAAAGAGTAATATCAATGCAGAACCAGAAAATCATTCTACTGAGAGAGGAGAACTAAGGACACAGTACTGGGTTATTATGAACTCTTAGTGCATCATTCATCATTGTCTTCTCAGCAGTTTCAGTAGAATGTCTGAAAAGCCAAAGGTTCAGTCTACTGTGAGACAGAAAATCTTCCCCACAAGCTGATGGCAAGGAGACACGCCATGGTGTGTGGGAGTACTCAACTGTTTGAAGTTAGAGACCCAAAAGCAAGAAGAAAAAGCCACCTTAGTGTGAACTGAAGGTAGAGTTGAGAGAAGGATTTCTTGATAAGGGGTAGAGGGGTGGAAGTGAGGGGCAGGGATTGAAGGTAGGGTGGAGAGTGATCATATATTTAGAAAAGGGTAAAAATAAAAAATTAATAGGGAAGTTTAAAATGAAGGTGGAGAGCTAATATCAGAAGAAGAGCAGGGTTACACTTTCTGTCTTCTGAATCTTCTATAGGTAGAACTAAATATATCTTCTATAGGTAGAATCTTCTTTATTTAGTAGAACTAAATAAAACCTTGAGTAGTTTATACTAAACTTTTTAGAAAATATTTTTCAAAAAATAACCTTTTAATAAGAACTTTCAGCCCCTTCAAAAATCTATAATGTATAGCTCCTAAACTTCTTAAGTAGAATTAAAATAAACACTCAGATGTTCAAGAGGTTTTCTGGTTATAACTACTGTTTTATCTGTTCACTTTCCATAAATGTTATAAAATATATAAGTGTAGTGTGTTTCTAATGCTTCTTAGTCTTTTTCTGGTCTTCCTTCATGTTTTCTTTCCCTGTTTAGTGCTATGGTCCAATATAGGAACTGCATGATTGTTAATGCATTTTATTTAGCACAGAGTTTATAAAAACTTTTTCTGTGGATGGTGCCAGGGGCATTCTACCTCCACAAACCACACCCCAGCCCTATTTTATTTTTTATTTGGAAATAGGGTCTCCCTAAGTTGCTGACAGCCTCACTAAATTGCTGAGACTGGCTTCAAACCTGCAATCCTCCTGTCTCAGCTTCCCAAGTACTGGAATTACAGGCCTGCACCACCACAACCAGCTTATACAAACTTTAAAACACCAAAATATGTTGAAATCGCCCTCACCTCCATTACTTCTCTCTTGCCATCTTTTCTCAAGCTCTGCAGACCCTGTTCACTTCCTCTGGCTCTATCAAGCTGAGCCAGTCTTCTCTGGTTAAACTCAAACTATCTAAGGAGCATCCAGGCCTGACATCAGCACGCTTTCAAATTTGCTGAACACCAGAACTTTCCCAGACTCCTTAGAAAGCTGTTTTTCTCTAGCCATAAATGTGACTATAATTTTAGATCTCTCCACAGTAAACACCAACATTTATGATAAAAATGGTACAAAAGGAGAAACAATAGATAAATATAATGAATATATCTGCAAATATTCTAACTAGGATATTCACAAATTAATTGATAATATGGATGATACCAAAATCAGTAAAGGATGAGCATTTATTCTTATATATTGTTGTTAGGAATTTGTTCAAATACTGGCAGGCAACTGGCATTATACATTAAAACATTATTATTATTATTATTATTATTATTATTTGCGTGGGGGGTTACTGGGGATTGAACCCAGGGACATTCTACCACTGAGCTACATGCCCAACTCCTTTTATGTTTTGTTTTGAAACAGGGTCTTGCTAGTTTGCTGAGAGTCTTGCTAGGTTGCTGAGGCTGGTCTTGAGCCTGCAAGCCTCCTATCTCAGCCTCCCAAGTACTGGCATGTACCACCATGCCTGGCTAAACTTAAAAAATTTTTGATTCAGCAATTTTTCCTGAGGCAATAAATGGATTAGTGTATGAAATTGAATAAAACAAAGAATTTCACCATAGTTTTGTTAATAATTATGAGCATCTGGAAACAACACAAATATCAAGCAGAATAGATTGGTTCAACAAGTTTTCAAACATTCATGCAATATAATATAATGTGAACATTAAAAATTGTGTTTTCTCTCCATATTTATTAACAGGTTGGAATGGTCATAATGTATTAAGTGAAAATGAGGGTAATAATATATAGCATGATTCTTTTATTTTAGTATGGATTTACCAATTTAAATTTTGAAAGGATATATATTATGAATAGAAACCTATATTCTGGATGCATCTGTGGATGACTTTGATTTTGAAAAAAATTTTTTTTAGTTTTAAAAATTTCTGCAGTGAGCATTACGTTAAAGTAGAATTATTCTCCCTTTCTCTGATGTTTATATATGGAGAAACCACTATGAGAGAAATTGTAGTGATTGAATGTAGTAGCTCTCAAAAATATATATCTCCACATGCTGTCCCCTAGAACCTGTGAATGGAATCTTATATGGAAAAATAATCTTTGTAGATGTAGATGTAACTAATTCAATTATCTTGAGAGAAGATCATCCTGAATTATCCAGGTGACCCTAAATCCAATGACAAGTTGCTTCATAAGAGACAGAAGAGCAGACACTGATATAAGATGGAGGCACCAATTAGGGTGACGTCCCAAGAGATGCCAAGGGTTGACAACAGCTGCCAGAAGCCAGGAGACAGGCACAGAAGGATACGCCCTGGAGCCAGAGTTAATCAGATGATATATGTCTTCTTGGGAGGAATGAGAAAGGGGCTGTGATGGGGTTAACAGGATTAGTTTCCTTTGACTGCTATAAAAAATTAGCACAAACTGGATGGCTTAAACACAACAGAAATTCATTTTTCTTGCACTGGCAGCCAAGAAATCTGAAATCAAGGCAGAAGTAAAGCCAAAAGAATATTTGAAGAAATAACAGCAAAAATGGTTTCTTAGATATGATACCGAAAAAACGAGAGAAAACATAGACGAAATGAACTTGATCAAACATTATCAAGAAAGCAAAAAGACAACTAACAGAATGGGAGAAAATATTTGCAAAACATCTACCTAATAAATGACAAGTATCTAGAATATATAAGGAATTCCTGCAATGAAAGTATAAAAAGATAACTAATCCATCTACCAAAAACATGACTAAAAATATGCAGGGCTGGAGTGTAGCTAGCGATAGAGTGCAAGCCTAGCATGTGTGAGGCCTAGAGTTTGATCACCAAAATAATACATAGATATAAATATATATGATCAAAATACAAAATAATATATAGATATATATGCAGAGGATTTGAATAAATATTTCTTTATAGTAGAAATAAAAATGGCCATGGCCAATTAGCACATGAAAAGATGCTAAATATAATTAGTCATTAGGAAAATGCAAATCACAACCACAATGAGATACCACTTCACACCCACTATGGTGGCTATGTCAAAAAGCCAGATAATGAAAAGTGTTGACAAAGATGTAGAGAGATTAGAACTCTAATATATTGGTGGTGGAGTAAAATGAAGTAACCACTTTGAAATATTTGGCAGTTTCTCAAAAAGTTAAATATAGAGAAACCATATGACCCAGTGTGAAGGACTGAATGTCCCAGATTCATAATTTCAATTGCTAACCCCCAAAATGATACTATTAGGAAATGGACATTTAAGTGGTCATACGTTCATTCATGATTGTAACCCTAACTCTCATAAAAGGGATTAGTGTTCTTAAAAAAGAGGTCCTGGCAAAGATATGGGGAAATGAGAACTCTTCTACACTGTTAGTGGGATTGCAAATTAGTATAGCTGCTATGGAGATCAATGTGGAGATTCCTAAGAAAATTTGGGATGGATCTACCATATGATCCAGCTGTACCACTCCTGAGTAGCTTTCCAAAGGGACTGAAATGATAATATTATAGTAATACATGCATATCCATGTTTATAGCAGCACAATTCAATAGCTGAATTATGGAACCAACCTAGGTCTCAATCAATGAATGAATGGATTACAAAATTATGGTATATACACACAATGGAATTCTCATCACTCATTATGAAGAAAATTATGTCATTTGGAGGAAAATGGATGGACTTGGAGAACATTATGTTAAGTAAGATTAGCTGGTCACAGAAAGTGAAGGGTCATATGTTTTCTTTCATATGAGGAAGCTAGGGAGTAACTGGGATACCAGAAGGACTTTAGATAATGGAGGAGAAACACCAGTGGAGCCAAGGCGGTGGCCTAAGGGAAGGGGAGGGGAGAGAGAATCAATGAAGGGATCACTTCTCACATTATTTGCATATGTGAGAATACCAATGTCAATCTCAATACCCTGTAGGGGAAGGGGGGAAAGGGAAGGGAGACGAGGAAGGCCCACCAAGCGCTGTGTGCATGTATGTCACTATCACTATGAACTACAGTATGATGTGGGACTATAAGACTATAATGCACCAATAAAAGTATGTAAAAAAAGAGGCCCTAGAGAGATTCCAGGCCTCTTCTGCCATGCAAGGACACAGCAAAAAGTTGGCTGTCTATGAAGAGGGACCTCACCAGGCACAGAATTTGCCAGTGCCTTGATCTTAGACTCCCTATCTTTCAAAAGTGTGAGAAATAAATTTCTGTCTTTTTTTATCAGCCACCCGCTTTATGGTATTTTGTTGTAACAGTCCAAACAGACCAAGACACTAGTAGTCAAGATATCAGGGGATATCCAAACATATGTTCACACAAAAATGGTTACACAAATGTTCATAACAGCATTATTCATAATAGGCAAAAGTAGGAAACAACCTAAATGCCTATGAACTGATAAGCAAATGTGGTATATCCATACAATGGAATATTATCCATAAAAAGGAATGAAGTCCTGATACGCTAGAATATAAACATTAGATACATTATGCAATGTGACAGAATTCAGACACAGAAGACCACATGTTAGATGATTCCATTTTTATTAAATGACTAGATTATGCAAATCCCAAGGACAAAGAGTAGATTAATGGTTGCTTAGGGTTGGGGTTGGTGGGGATATGGAGTGATAGCTAAAGAGCAAGGAAGGGGCTTCTTTTTGAGGTGATAAAGATATTCTATAATTGTGGTGATGGTTGTATAGTATATTATCTGTGAGTTTCCTTAAAAAAAAAGCCCATGGGAATAATAAATACCTCAAAAGACTGAATTACATGGTATATGAATTATATTTTTAGTGTCCTATATTGAGCACCTGGAACTTATTCTGACCCACTAATTCAAAGGTGATGGCTCTAATATAATCCTATATAATTTATCAAATAACCCAGTGATCAACAGTGGAATAGCCATGCCTAAATGCCACCTCATTCAAGATCCATTACTCTGAGACTAGACTCGGAATTTGTAAAGAAGAAAAGAGATGTATGATCTTTGATGGGTACCTAGTAATTTTTAGAAAATGGAGAGTTCCTTTTTAAGAAATGAGAATATAGTTGATTTGATTAGATAGATGCCAACTGGCAGCAATGAACAACAACAATGAAAAAAACTGGAAGAGAGACATGATGCAATTCTTGAAATGCAAGATAAGGAGTTTGGAGTACTGTAGACAGTGGAGAGAACTGGAATGGTTTCAGCAGGATGATGACAAGGTGAGGCCTCTGAAAGATACACTGGTAGTAAGGAGGGTGGATTGGGAGTCATAACTCTAAAGAGAGGGACATCAGTTGGGACACTTTAAAATAATTCAGGAGAGAGATGCTACTGGCTTATACAAGGATATTAGTATGGGTGGAAAAGAAGGGAAGACATGATAAGTTAAATATTACTTAAATGGTAAAACAGACAAGAGTTGGTCATTAATTTAGCACAAAGTTAAAGCCAAGAGCACTACCTTGTGCCTGTTAACAAGAAAATCCACTATTTAATTTCTAAATTCTTAATCGATTGAAGTGAAAAGTCTCCCTGCCCCATTGTTTAATGTTGTTTATATTAACTTTGAAGATTAAATAATGATTTCAATGTACTTTGGCCAGGAACAAGGATTAGCAGGTTCAGTTTTCCTCCTCAACTTATCAAAAAATGAGTAATCATAAAATACATACATTTCTTATACTGAATCAATAAAGTTCCCTCCTTTGCCTTTATTGGCTATAATAATTAATTTTGACAAATGCAGTTTACTTTTCCTGGCTTAAAAATTCTTATGCTCGAGTTAAGCCACTTCACTTGAATTCTGTCACTTCCAACCGTATTTCTTAGCCTTCAGGGAACAGAAGCCCTACATCCTTCAATCTGCTTTCATGCCCTATCTCTTTACTATTCTGAACATCCTTTCCCAAGTCTTCCTAATGACCACTTCCTCCCTCCTTTTTTACCGTATCCCATGGAACTCCTGCTCTAATGTTCATCAATACCTGCACTTTCTCCAAATGTCCATCTGTTTGTTTCAGCAAACTCTTGGATATTAATCCATGGTTCATCTTCTCTGAGGTCAAGCTCCCTGACTATCTTCTCCCCTCTACCAACCTCTGGATTCCTCTCTAATACTTAGTAAAGACACTGAATGCCTGTTTGCAACATTTAGCTTCACTCTAAATCCTGCTATAATCCTAGCAGAATCTAACATACTGGTAGATCATTAAACCATGTTGTGGACCTCAGGTGTCTTAAACTCCAAAAGCCAATCTGTGACTGCATTTCATATATTCTTTACAGTTCTTTCATGATCTTCCATCTATGAAAACCCTTTGGTGATGCCCTCTTCAAATCCCCCAATCTCTTTAGCTCCCTTCTGATGTTGTCCTTCTTTTAGTATCTTTGTTCATATGATTGACCACTTAAAACAGCATGCTTAGTTTCCCATCCTTTCACCTTACAAAAGCCAGCCAATCTTTGATCAGTGTTCCTCTGCCTGCCCAGGTGGTGAGCTCTGTAGCACAGCAATCTCATTGCCACGCACGCAGATTCTGGCATTAGTATAAACTGAGCTGGATCCTTCATGCTGCCCACCAGTCCTTTCATTTGTCCTTAGCTTCCTCTCATGCCTCCTCATATATTAAGCTTCTTGAGGGCAGAGTGAATACGTTGGGCATGGCTGCACCCTTTGCATATTCCACTGGCTTGCATGTAGCAATCACTTAAATATTCATTAATTTATTAAATATTCAGTAATTAAATCATTAAATATTTATATTGAATGAATGCATCTTAAAAATTGTCTTGTCTTTTAGTGGTCTCCCATCCCTTATCTCTGAGTTCCTCTCTGGCTGTTCCATAGTATATATAAATCCCAACATCCAATCTTTACAGAAGTTTGGTCTACATTTACTGCCTCCTGTCTTGGATTATCCAGGATAATCTTCTCATCTCAAGATCCTTAAGTTAATCACATTTGAAAAGCACATTTGCCACCTAATGTAACATTCATAGGTCTCAGTAATTAGGACCTAGACGTCTAGAGACCATTATTTAGCTTACTACACATCAGAAGGAATGTGGCACTCTCATTTTTTTTTCTTTTGTATTGAGCTGTAGATTGAACCTGGGTCATTCTACAACTGAGCTACAATATCAGTTCTTTTTGATTTTTATTTTGACATAGGGTCTTGCTAGGTTGCTAAAGGTCTCCCTAAGTTGCTGAGTTGGTTGGTCCTGAACCTGTGATCCTTCTGTATCAGCCTCCCAAGGATTGGGATTATAGGAGTGAGCCATCATGCCTGGCTCCCATTTTTTTCCCAAAGGCTTAATTAAGTCACTTTATTTTCTTAGACAGTATAAAAACATTAATGTGGTGGCCACAGCTTAAGCCTAAGTCCTGTACATGGACACTGGGTCTGGGTCTTTTTGAGATAGTCAATGAATTCCTGATAAAGGGACACAGTCTCTTTCCAGAGGTTGGGAGTGAGATAGCTATTGGTCTTGGAAATGGCATTGAAGATAGCTGGTGAAGTCCCCCAGGGTGGCAGAGAAGTCCCTGGCTGAGGTGTAGCACTTGACAATACAGGCCATTATCAGCAGCTTCTGGAATGGTGGGGACTAGATGTACCAGCATATCTTGCAAGGGGTGGGGGGGGGGCTTGCCCATCCTGTTCTCCTAGTAGCCTTTCTGCATGGAGACTCTGGAGAGCTTGGTCAGGATTGTGCCACTGGTGGCAATGGCTACCTCCTTGGAGAATTTAACAGCCAGACAACGTGTCCATTTATAATCCCAAATGCTGACAGACACTTTGGTCTTGTCTGCTGGCCAGCAGAGATCTGTTTTCACATGGGAATAATCTTCAAAACCTAGCCCTTGAGAAATAGCTCCAGGAAAAGTTGATGACCTCGGACTTTTGATGAGTAGGCAGAAGAGATAGATCTCCTCCAAGGACTTAGCTTCATGTCCTTGACCAAGAGGCACAGTTTGGTGATGGGAAGCCACTCCTCATCCTTGATCTTGCTTCTGCAAGCTCCAAGACAAAGTCCAAATGCGGCTGCAGAAGCTTCCCCAGAAGCCAAGGCCTCGCAGGCCACCCAGGAGCCTGGGGACAGTCTGCAGCACTGGTGACATCTGTCATTTGGTGTTTTCTCAGAAAAAGAAAAAAAAAGCTCAACATTTTCACTTTAGCCCAATGAACCCCATGCTGGACTTCTTTCTTTCTTCTTCTTTTTTTTTTTTGTTTTTTAGTGGTACTGGGGATTGAACCCAGAAGCATTCTACTTCCGAGCTACACCCCCAGCCCTCTTTAAAAATTTTTTGTTTTGTTTTGTTTTGAAATAGGGTCTCACTGCAAGTCTTGCTAAGTTGAGGAGATTGGTCTTGAACCTGTGGTCTTCCTGTCTCAGCCTCCAAAGTACTGGGATTACAGGCATGCACCACTATATTATAATAAATTTGTATTGTTCTAAGCTACTAAAAGTATGGTCATTACAACAATGGAAAATTAATAAACCCATCTCCTCAGTTGACTTTTGAACTATACAGACCTATCTCTAATCAGTAAGAGGAGGCCTCTGTCCTAGATTCTTGCCTAAGAATTCAACTTCTAATAGTTTGCTGCCAGTTCTTACAAGACTTAGTTAGAAACTATCTAAAGATAACCAGTCTTTGCATTATTGTTGCACAGACCAGTGCTGTCCAAAACTACTTTCCATGAAAATGGTCTGTATTTGTGCTATAATACATATAACTGGAATCATATACTACATGGTCATTTGTGGCTGGCTTTTTTCACTCAGCATAATGTTTTCAAGGTAGCATGTATTAGCATTCCATTTCCTTTTGTGGGTGAAATAAGATTCCATGTTTGGATATAGCACATTTATTCATTGGATATTTGGGCTATTTCTATCTTTGATTATTGTGAATAATGTTGTTATGAACATTACTGTACAAGTTTTTATGTGAGCATATGTTTTCATTTCTCCTGGGTATATACCTATCAGGTTTCTGTTCCATACGGCAGCCCTATGTTTAACTGTTTGAGGAACTGCCACGTTGTTTTCCAAAGTGGCTGCGCCATTTCATATTCCCACCAGCAGTGGGTTCTAATTTCCTCACATTATTGTCAACACTTATCATTATCTCACTTTTTACTTTTAATGGCCATTCTAGTGGATATGAAGGGTTATCTCATGGTATTTTTTTTTTTTTTTGTGGTACCAGGGATTGAACCCAGAGGCGTTCTACCTCCGTGCTACACCCCTGGCCTTATTTTTTTTTATATACTTTATTTTGAAACCGGGTCTCACGAAGTTGCGGAGGGCCTCACTAGGTAGAGAGAGAGAGAGAGAGAGAGAGAGACTGGGAGAGGAAGAGAGCTGAGGCTGGCCGCAAACCCGGATCCTCTGGTCTCCGCCTCCCAAAGTACTGGGATTACAAGCGTGTGCCACCACGCCCGGCATCTCATGGTATTTTTGATGTAAAGATCCTTTATGAATAATGAGGTTGAGCATCTTACCAGGTGCTTATTATTCATTTCCATATCTTCTTTGAAAATGTCTATTTAAAGCTGGGTGTGGTGGTGCACGCTTGTAATCCCAGTACTTGGGAGGCTGAGACAGGAGGATCCGTGTTCCTGGCCAGCCTCAGCTACTTAGTGAGGCCCTCTGCAACTTAGTGAGACCCTGTTTCAAAATAAAGAATAAAAAATAGGTCTGGGTGTAGCTTGGAGATAGAATGTCCCTGGGTTCAATCCCCAGTACCAGCAAAAAAGTATCTATTTAGATCATTTGTCTATTTTTAAATTAGATTATTAATATTCTCATTGTAGAGTTGTAATAGTTCTTTATATATTACTAATGAGTACCTTATGAGAATGTGTGATTTGCAAATATTTTCTCCTAGTGACTGTCTGGTTCACTTGATTTCAACCTGAAGAACTCTATTATTTCTTGTGAGTCTAAATATAGCAAATTTTGTTTTTGCTTATTGGGGAAGATCTTTATTTTGGCTTTAGTGTTGAAAGATAGCTTTGCTGGATAGAGGATTTATGGTTGAACTTTTTTATTTTCTTTGAGCAGTTTGAATATGTTATCCTGTTATCTGATCTGTTTTTACTGAAAAATCAGCTCTTAATCTACCTTGAAAGGGGCAAGTAATTTTTCTCTTTATACTTTTTTTTGTTGTTGTGGTGGTACTGGGGATTGAACCCAGAGGCATTCTACTTCTGAGCTACACCTCCAGCCCTATTTACTTTAATTTAATTTTTGAAACAGTCTAAGTTGATTAGAGACTCACTACTTGCTAAGGCTGTCCTCGAACTTGTGATCCTCCTGTCTCAGCCTCCCAGGTACTGGGATTACAGGCATGTGCCACCATGCCCAGCTCTCTTGATACTTTTAAGATTGTCACTGTATTTTGATTTTCACTATTTTTATTTTGCTGCATCTATTTGTGAATTTATTTGCATTATTCCTACTTAGAGTCCACTGAACTTCCTGATTATGCAGATTATTTTTCAATACATTTGTTAAATTTTCAGCCATTATTTCTTTGAATTTTTTTTTTTGGTTAGTTTTTCTCTCTTCTCTCTGTCTGGCACTCTCATGATGCATATGTTGCTGTGCTTAATAGTTTCCACATTTCTCTGAAGCTCTGCGAGCTTTCCTTAATTCTTTTTTCTTTTTATTCTTTGGGTTGCATCATTTCTACCAACATTTGTTTAAGTTGTGCAAATTCATCTTCTCCCAATTCAAGTCTACTGATGAGCCCCTCTATGGTTTTCTATTTCAGCTATACTTTTCAATTCCAGTATTTTCATTTGGTTCTCTTTTATTCATTCTGTCTCTTTATTGATAGCCTCTATTTGTAGTGACAACATCATCACACTTTACTTCTTTAGTCACAGTTTCCTTTAATTCCTTGAACATTTGTAACGACTATTATTAAAATCTCGCTTCTGGTCACTCTCAGTAGCAGTTTCTATTGCCTGCTTTTTTTTCTTCCTGTATAGGGGTGTAAGAGGTCATACTTTCCTGTGTCTTTGTGTGCCCCACAATTTTTTCTTAGAAAATGAAAATTTTAGATGATAAATCATAACAACACTGGTTCCCTCCTCTACCCACATTTGTTATTGCTCTTTGCTTAATGGCTGGCTATATTATTTTCATATAATAAGAATTTCCCCATTCTCCCCCAGTCCCAGTGTGAAGTCTCTGACCTTGCTCATCAGGGGCCCAGCCTCGGCTATACTGTCATGGTCACTCTTGAAAGACAGTGGTTTCATCCAGCTCTTAACTCCACAAATTGCAGGTTGGTTGTTTTAATATTTTCCATAATGTCCTAGCTCCTTCCCTGGTTCTCTCCAGCAAACTAGCAGACCTCAGTTTAGTTTATGTCTCTGGCAAACAGAGCCTATTAATTACCTTTTTCTTATATCACTAATGAATCTACCAGTTCTCTCCCAATTGTCTTTGCCACAATATTCACTGATTTTCTTTTTGCTTTGTTATGTTGATACAAGGTCTCACTGTTGCCCAGACTGTCCTCGAACTGGTAACCATCCTGCCTCAGCCTCCCGAGTAGCTGGGGTGCACCACCATGACCAGCATCACTGTTTTTTAGAGTACCTTTAGGTTTCATCATCTCTCTACTCTTTTGAAAATACAATCAGTTCTTTTGGGAAAAACTGTTCTCTGGGGTGATATTTCTGAGCCTTGGCTCTGGAGCTGAGGGTGGGCACAATGGCAGGCTTTTCTCTGAGTCACCCCTCCACACTCAGGGAGTTGGGGGCAGCAGCCTCAGGTCTTCACAGATTGCTTCTCCAGGTGTGGAACTGTTGGCCCCTAATTGAGCAGGCAACTGCCAGGGCAAGCTTTTGCATTAAGGCACCTTCAGAGTTATCTTTTCTTTTTGTTTCAGCCAAGACTCCTTTGAAGACTGCAGAAAACCAGACAAAGCTGCCCAGCCACTCTGACTCGTTCTTTTAGGCAACGTAGAGTAAACTTGGCTCATTATAATAGTAAACCAAGCATGCTCAGAAACGTACACCTTAAATTGAGCAGGCTCAGGCATGTGCCTAAACTGCTTTCCTATATGAACGTGTATAGACTTCCCAAATTAACTTCCCATGCTCCTGTTTCTTGGAAAGTGCATTGCTTTCAAAATAACCCCAGTACTTTCTTTACCTGCTGCATGTAGTAAATCTTTTATCTCCTGATTGTGCTTTTTGTCTTTGTGCTCAACCAAGGTGCCAGCCCATTGTGTTCAGTTAGAGAATTGCCTTATAAGCTAGGGCAAGGGTGGCAGCGTCCCTGGTATTCTCTGTAGCACTACACACAAGTCAGGCTGAGCAGATGAGGGAAGCCCTACCTCTCTGTACAGTGCTTGCCTGAAATGCAGCCTCCTCAACAGGTAGCTGGGGCAGGATGAGGAATGCTCAATGAAGAAAGCCCTCTGGAAGCTGGGGAAAGAAGGAGCCCTGTGTTCTTCTGGAGTGGAATTTCCCTCTCAGTGAGTTGGGGGAGTGAAGGAACAGGTTTCCATGCAAGAGCACAGACTGTGTTCTTACTGAATATTCATAGATGTTCTTGAATAAATGTGTCTTCACTTGCTGTATACTCTTAAGGACACTTCTAGAGACTTTAAATGGTTAGGATTTTTAAAAAGTATTTTTCACCTATTTTTCTAGAGAGTAGGTCCGTGAGCCCATCACAGTGTTGTATTACACGTCTCTCCTCTGGTTGTTGATTTCTACAGAGCCTGCAGCTTAATATTCCAGAATGGTAGGAAAGCTTCTTTTGATGGCTTATAATTCAAGGGTGGTAAAATATAGCCTCCTGGCAAAATCCAGCCAGCTAAATTGTTTTTGCGAATGAAGTCTTATAGCACTTTTAACATATAATTTGTGGTTGTTTTCACTCTACAATGGTAGAGATGACCAGTTGAGACAGAAACTGTGTGACCTATAACAGTGAAAAGATTTACTATCTGGCGCTTTACAGAAAAAAATTGTAGACCTCTGGATTAGATGATAATGTCCAGCAGTGTAATGTATTATGTCTTATTAACTGTACTTCACTGATTTGAAGGGTACACAAATACACTATTTGGAATGTCCCTCTTTCTCCACCCTCAGCTAAGAGGATGTAAAGGTAAACATTCTTATATATGCAGATAGTTTGATTTTATTATTACTAGAGGTGACTTTCAATAGATAATTGGTTCTGCTGTCTAATTATAGTCAGAAAGAAGAGCCACAGATCAGTTTTTCTAAAGTATAAAAGATATAATTTTCTTCTGTCCATTGTTTTAAATAGCAGGAACATTACTTTCTACTTTAAAAATGATTAAATTCTACCTCTTTTCTAAACAACACCAAAGGAATAATTCTTTTTTTTTTCAGTACTAGGAATTGAACCCAGTGGCATTCTACCTCCGAGCTACACCCCTGGCCCTATTTTTTATTTTGGAACAGGGTCTCACTAAGTTGCGGAGTGCCTCACTAAGTAGCTGAGGCTGACTGGGAACCTGTGATCCTCCTGTCTCAGCCTCCCAAGTACTGGGATTGCAGGTGTGCGCCACCACACCCAGCTCCTAAGAAATAATTCTTCAAAAACTAGATTCCTACTCCCTGAAAAAAGGCAATATGTCTCACTCATTCCAGTACTTCTGCTGGGTAGCAAGAAAGTTCTACTCTATAATGAATACCCAATGGCTAGAAAAATTAAAACTGTTTTTATAACCTCTTCTGTGACAAATATTTTAAAAAGAGGTTAGAGGTGACAGTTTTTTACCCGCAATGAAATAAAAAAGATTATTGATTATAAGGATATGAGCAATGAAGTCAAAGTCATCTAAAATAGAAGTAACAACTACTAAAATTTCTATGAATATTCTTTCAGATATTTGTGCATAAACTAAAGCAATTTCTCACAACTAGAACCATACAGTTCTAATCTGAACTTTGGATTTGACAATGTCTGGAAGATATTGAAATACATCATCCTTTTTAATATTGCTAAGTCTATAAAATTGAAAAAAATAAGAGATCACCAGATAATTGTTGGTTCATTTTTAACTTTAAAAAACTACACAAGCAATATGCAATTAAGTAAGTAAAAATTGAAACACTGCAATGCATATAGATTGAAAGTTTTTAAATACCCTTTCACTTTAAACTTCTGCCCTCTCCAGCCTCCCAGAGTTACCTGTCATTAACAGTTTAGTTGTTTCCTTTCAGATTTTTTCCAATGACTTTCCACAAAAATATAATAAATACATACTCTTGGTCTATCCTTTTTTACATAGATGGAATCACATCATACACATTATTTTGCAACCTGATTCCTCAATATATCCTAGTGAAGTTTTCTTGTAAGGTAATGTAGATCCCATGTATCCTTTTAAACTGCTGTGTAGTATCCCACAGAAAAGGTATAGCATGTTAAAGGGGATGCATATTTACAGTTCGATGCTTTGCCTTTCAAAACATGAGAGGATCTGTTTCTTCCACATCTTTGACCAAACTGAGCACCATTCATCTTTCTAGTCTTTGTCTATCTAGTGAATAAAAAATGGCATCTCAGCTGGGCATGGTGGCGCACACCTGTAATCCTGGTACTTGGGAGGCAGAGACAGGAGGATGGCAGGTTTGAGACCAGTCTCAGCAACTTAGCGAGACCCTGTTTCAAAATAAAAATTAAAAAAGGGGTGTAACTTGGAGGTAGAGTGTCCCTGGGTTCAATCCTCAGTACCAAAAACCAAACCAAAACAAAACAAAAACAAAACAAAACAAAACACCACACCACCACCAAAAAAAAAAAAAGGCATATTGCTGTTTGAGATTGTATTTCCTTGATTTCTAATGAGTTTGACTATCTTTTCTTACAGTATTTGTTATTTCCACTTCTCACATACATATCTATTTTTTATTTTTAGGTGTTTGTCATTTTTTTGTTTTTGGTAACCATAAAAATTTATTTGGCTACAAAGATTCATGTATAGAGGTCAACTTAAGGAGGTCTGGGACCATGTCTGTCATCTTATACACAACTGAACCCCCCCCCCCAGCCCTTTGCACAGTATACATGGAAGAAAATGTTTAATAATTATTCCATAGCCTAGTTAAGTCTATAGACTGATACTTGTGTTTAGAGTGTACTGTAGTAAAAGTATTTAATCTATAAAAAATACACTCCTATGTATGTATGTATGCATAGGGTATGACTTCAAAATATGTTTATAACTGAAATACATACCTGTTGAATAGCAATTCCTCATTTCCCCTTTCTCTAGTCCCTGGTAACCACTATTTTGCTATGTTTCTCAGAGTTTGACTACTTTAGGTGCCTCATATAAGTGGAAACACAGTATTTGTCCTTCTGATTGTTTAACATATCCTCAAGGTCCATTCATGTTGTCATATGTCAAGATTTACTTTTTTAAGGCTGAATAGTATTCCATTGGATGTATATACTACATTTTCTTTATCCATTCATCTATTGTTGGACATTTAGGTTCTTTCCACATCTTGGCTATTGTGAATAATGTTGCAATAGCATGGGAGTGCAAATACCTCTTTGAGATCCTAAAATGTATATTTAGAACTCTTACATTGGAACTGTATGTCTAGTGCTTCTAAAAGTTAAATAAAAGCAATATATTTAAACAAAGAAAGTACTCAAAGTCCTGCCCTTAACATGTTGCTCTTTTTCCTCATTTTTAGATGGTCCTTTTCAGTTCTCGTGTGAAAATATAAAAGTACATGGTTGTGATCATTATATAATACAATTTAAATTCCACTTTTTATGCCTATCCTAAACATTTCCAGATATTTTTAGGTTTTTATTTTTTGTGCGTATATGTGGTAGCAAAATAGTATTTCAAGATGATGCATTATAATGTAATGAATCATTTTCATGTGATTGGATATTTATAAGTGACCTTGATTTGTATTCTACCTAGCAGCTAAAATAATGAATGTGGAATACGATATGGAAATAACTAGAGGGTGTCACAATGTCTTGGCAGTATTTTTTGAAATGTATTCTTACAGGCATTCATGATTGCCTTGGCGCATAACCAGTAGGATGGTGTTGCCAACAAATAGATTTGGTTTCAGTTGCTTCATTGTGAAAAAGACTTAGTTAAACCGAATACTTGAAGAAAGGTAGAAAATAATAATGAAAGCAACAGAGGGGCCATTTGGAAGAAGATAGGGAAGTATAAAATAATTTGTAACTCAGTGGATGATTACTGTCTCCATGTCCTTTAATGGCAGGTTATCTGCTGCGCTGGTGAACAAGAGGCTCCTTACAAGAAGGACCTTAAAGAATAACCACGGGGTGTGAGTAGTCAAGGTGCACAGAGGAGTGACATCTGATCTGGGTCTTGGAAGATGAGTAGGAGTTTGCTCAACTGACAAAAAAGAAAAAAAAAGGCATGAGCAAAGACTCCTTTGGGGAGTCAGAAGTCCTTGGTGTGTGCAGGGAGCAGAAAGTAGGCCGACATCCTTTCAATTAAAATCTTATTCAGAACACTCAAACCTAAAATAGATAAAACATAATATTTTATAGTTTAAATGTACTTTATCATTTTAGTTGTATAACACATTTTTTCCTGTCATAAATGGAATCAGTGAGACTAAAGCTCTTCTGATAAAAAGTTTGCAACCATTGGGTTTCATTTGATGGCTTGCCTATTGTTTTTCTATTTGGCTGCAGTAATAGCAAGAAAATTCTGATTCACACTGCAGCTTGCCCTAGACTCTCAGTACATGCTTTAATTAAAGTAAGTTGCAAGTTTGAAAGAAAAGTAGCAGGATGTTTGCTTTAATGATCAACCACTAATAATATTAATACTTCTTGTTGACATATATGTCAGATGAGAATTACCCAAAATTAAAACTAAAACTAAAACTAGAGTACATTATTATGAAGTGTTTTATGTACTCTTGTTGACTGATTACTATGCTGTTATGAGAAATAATGTTAGGCAGTATGTGTGTCTGACTAGGGCATCCAAGCATTATATACTTATACAAATTTAGGCAAACCAACATGCAGAGGTCTAAATGCTAAGAAGATAAGTACAGACCTGCAACTGTCTTCATCAATGACATATTTTATAAGTTCAAACATAGGAATTAGATAGTGGGGGACTCTGTTCTGATGTCTGTATCCTAACTGTACAGTCTGGTAACCTTTAATATGCTAAAAATCAGAGATACATTATAATTAGGTGTACATGCTATTTCTTTGTTAGTTGATAAAATAGTAAAAACATAACTTAAACTTAAATTTAGATGTTGAACTCCTAAAGTACCTCTTCTGAACTCTTAGAATTAAATGCTTTTTTTAATTAGGTGATTTTTTTTTTTTTGCGGTACCAGGGATTGAACCCAGGGGCGTTCTACCTCCGCGCTACACCCCCAGCCCTATTTTTTATACTTTATTTTGAAACTGGGTCTCATGAAGTTGTGGAGGACCTCACTAAGTAGAGAGAGAGACAGGGAGAGAGGGAGAGAGAGAGAGAGAAAGAGAGAGAGAGAGAGAGAGCTGATGCTGGCCGCGAACTCGGATCCTCCGGTCTCTGCCTCCCAAAGTACTGGGATTACAAGCGTGCACCACCATGCCCAGCTTAATTAGGTGATTTTTTTAGTATATTTATATAAATACATTTAAATCTCGGCTATGATCAGATGTTGGATTTTAACAAGATGTTGAATTTTAACACATAGTCTATGAAGATTTCTTGAAATATTTAGGAAAGGATGTATTTGAAATGATAATTTTAAGAATGGCTACATTTGAGAGAGAAGGGGCATTCATTTAGAAAGGAATTGCAGTGATCCAGATGAGAGATACTGAAGCTGATGTTCTTAATTAGTGTAGAATTAGTGAAACTGGAGGGTTGGGGTCACAGTCAAGGATAAAAGCAGCCTTTTCTACCATACAGTCCAGGGTTTGAATCCTGCCTGTGGTTTTCCAGGATATGAGAAAAGAGAAAGCATCTGCTATGGTAGCACTACGTTCCCCTCAAACCCATAAGCTGACACTTTATATGCTCACCAGTGTGAGCATATTAAGAAGTGGGGCCTAGAGGAGGAACTCAGGTGGAACCCTCAGGGATGGGTTAGTGCTGTTGTACAGGAGGTGAGAGGGAGCTCTTTGCCCCTGCTGCAGGCTGAGCACACAGGGAAGGTGCCCTCTCTGAGGAATAGGCCCTCACCAGAAGCCTATTAAAAGAAAAACTTCAGAAAAATTCAAGTTAGCAGAGATCATTTCAGTAAAGAATGATTCCTGAATCAAGCAGCACCTGAATCAGTAGTGGCTCAGAGGACTTGACCCAGCAATGTGGGCAGGCAGCATTTATAGACAGGAAACAGAAGGGCCAGACAGAAACAGTTGGATTGGGTACAAAGCAGCACTTGGCTTTTCTGGGCATGGTGTGATGAATTGTTTGAGTTATAGGAAAAAAGTTTGATCAGTTGGCAGCCTGTGATTGGCTGACACTTGGCTGCTGTGATTGGTTGAGATTCAGCTATCAGTTACAAGAATTTATTCTTAAATAAGGTTGCAGAGTACTACGTGGGAATTTAAAATACACAGGCAGTTTGGGCCAAATTCAATTTAACTTGACATACTTAATCTGTTGGCACCTTGATTTTGGACTTTTTAGTCTCTAGAATGGTGAGAAATAAATTTCTATTACTAACTTGTCCAGTCTAAGGTATTTTGTTCTAGCAGCATGACCAGATAGACAGCCTCTAAGAAATAAATTCACAGGTATAGTCTTTTTTGGGGGGTGGGTAGGTACTGGGGATTGAACCCAGGGACATTCTATCTCTGAGCTACATCCTCAGCCCTTTTTACTTTTATTTTGAAATGGTCTTGCTAAGTTGCTGAGGCTGTTTTCAAACCTGAGGTCCTCCTTTCTCAGTCTCACAAGTACTGGGATTACAGGTGTGCACCACCGTACCTGGCTTGGTATAATCTTTTAACATCCCCAACAGTATAAACAAATATTGGTCTAGAAATTTGTCATACATACATTGTGCAAACTCTCCTTAATTATTTTACCACAGGGAGCCACACAGCTAGTAACAGCAAAACTGAATGAATCTAGCTATAGAATTCATGTCTTCTACATTTTGCTATTAACATTTGATTTCTGTATTCCTCATATAAAAATCCAGAGACACAGAGTTTGGAATACAAAGTAGATTTGTGTGTGGGGTTAGGGGAAAGACTAGGAGAGATGGTTCCCTTCTATGCCATGTGAAAAAGTGGCTGTACTTGGGAGGCTGAGATAGGAGGATTGCAGTTTCAAGACCAGCCTCAGCAATTTAGTGAGACTCTCAGCAACCTAGTAAGACCCTGTTTCCAAAAACAAACAAACAAACAAACAAACAAACAAACAAACAAAAAAAGAAGAGCCAGGAATGGTGGCACACACTTGTAATCCCAGTACTTGGGAGGCTGAAACAGGAAGATTGCAGGTTCGAGGACAGCCTCAGCAAGTAGTGAGATTCTCATCAACGTAGCGAGACCCTGTTTCAAAATAAAAATAAAATAGGGCTGGGGGTGTAGCTCAGAGGTAGAATGCTTCTGGGTTCAATCTTCAGTACCCCACAAAAAAGGGGGGTAAAGTTTGGACACAGAATGCCCCAGGTTCAATCCCCAGAGCCACACACACACACATGATAAATAAATAAGTAAATAAATAATAAATATAAAGAAGTATGGACTTGGGATTGCAAGAGACAATGGGGGAAACCACTGAAAGCATAAGTAATATGATCAGACTTGCATGTCTACTAGATCACTCTGATGTGTTTTGCTCCTTTAAGTTTCCTTAGCACCTTAACATAATTTTCATTTTCATTCCAGGAGTTGGGCTTTCTCGATTTTAGCCTTTATTTTTATTTGTCTGAGAACAACTATAATTTAAGAACAATTTAATTAATTTTTATCCATTTGTTGAACAAATATTAAGTGTACATTATTGCTTCAAAGGACCTACAAAAATAGCAAATTTGCAAAATAGGCAAATTAAGGGATGATGATTTAGATTATAAAATAATATATAAATAGATTTACAGACATATGTAAAACTTGTTTCTTTTTTTCAAACTTACTAGAGGAAAATTGAAGGAATTTGTTTTCCATTTATTAATGGACCACTCTATAAAATAAAGCACGGTTGAATTTTTGCAACTGACTTAAACGACCTAGAAAACAAAACAAAACAAAACCCTACTAATACTAGCTAAGCCAGTCAAACAACATTTGAAAAACAAGTCTTCAGATGTCCGTAATTATCAACCTGGAGGAGTATGCTGTTAACTATGAGGGCCAGGATGTCCTATCTTTCAATAAAAGAATCACTATTGCATAGTATTTTAGGAGAATTAAAAGGAAATCTCTCAAGCAGAAAATGATGATTTACAACCTAACGCTGACCCATTGTCTGCATTCTTCTGATGAAAAGGTGTCACACATGTATACACGCTATAGCTTGATGCAAATTCAACATACCTCATTGCCCATCTAAAATCAGACCTTTTGTTTGAAAGGTTTTTTTTTTTTTTTTTTGCGGTACCGGGAATAGAACCCAGGGACATTCTACCTCTGGGCTACACCCCCAGCCCTATTTTTTATTATTTTGAAACAGGGTCTCACTAAGTTGCAGAGGGCCTCACTAAGTAGCTGAGGCTGGCCGGGAACCCAGATCCTCCGGTCTCAGCCTCTCAAGTACTGGGATTACAAGTGTGTGCCACCACACCTGGCTTATTTGAGAGTTTTGAATGCAATGCTCCCAGTTTCTAAGAGTGTAGAAGTTAAGCCCTGCAAGATTCCACAAGGAAAAGGTTCCAGATTATGATCTACTTGCAGCAAACTGCCTTTTGGAGCAAGGCGGAACTGTTCTTACTAGTCAGAAATTTTAAAGAAGTAGAGTTTTACACACAGGTTAATATTAAAATGACTTGTGGAAACTAGAAGGGAAGTTTGTACACCAGATTTTTTCCATAATTTGTTCAAGTTGAAGGTACTCATGCACTACTGATAAAATGAAGCTATCGTCATCAAAAATACAATCCAGTGTATTTTGGCTGTATAGTAACGAGGCTAATTTTTTTCAGGAGACTCAGTTACACAGAAGATTTAAAATATGTGTCTTCCTCAGCCAGGAGCAGTGGAGTGAGACCAGCCAAGAGTGAGTCATATGACCATGGACAAGGTTGCCAGTGCTTTTTTTTTTCCATTTCATGTGCTTGTAGAAGGGAAAATTGGAAAAGCAGACCCAATTGGGATGTTTGTATTTTCATATTCTGTAAATTGCAGGACAACAGCTGCTATATGTTGTATTAGGATTAGTTATGGGACCTCAGTTCTAATTCTTAAATTTCTTCTCCATACAACCCATTAAAATGTGTTGAAATACCCAGTATTACCTAGAGAATTTCTTCTGTGTAATTGGATAGTTTAACTTGATATTTTATTCCCTCATTGATTTTGATTAAAATCATAATACTCACAGGAAAGGAGTTTTGAGTTAAAAGAATAGTGGGGCAAATGCTTTTATGGACAGGCTTTAATGAAACTGGATTGTTTATTCTTCATTGCTTTAGTGTACTTTCTAAGGAAGCTAAAGTCTCGTTTAATTTTCTTGTGCATTTTGCCTTGGCTCACAGTTAACAGCCATATCTCCAGGACTTGGTCAGCCTTCAATCCAATAAAATGTTTATTGAGATTCTACCTCGTCTTTCCACTCTGCTAAGTGCAGAGATGGTTTTGAAGAATTCAGACTTGGCTCATGTCCCCAAGAAACTGGTCAAATGATAAGACTTGGAAAGTGTGTCGATGCCAATCAACCACTGCTACTGGAATAAACTTAGTATAATGCCTAACATTTATTTGTGTGCTCACAGTGTGCCACAGGCTTTGCAGGAATGATCTCATAAACCAGTGACAGTCTGAGTATTATAAACAATCCTAATTTGCACCTGAGGAAAGGGAGGTTTAGGAGAATTATGTAACTCAGCTAAGGTCAGTCAAAGGGACACACACTGTTCTGTCTGTCTGCATCTGCTGGGTCTCTCTGGGGTTGCTGGGACGCCACTGCCAGAAAGATTCTCAAACAATCAAGTCCCTAGGCAGGCCTGGCTGGTCACATCTCATGACAGCCCCGGGCAGGTTATCAGAGCAAACTTTCTCTGCACAAGCCAGGGCCAGGTGAGGGGGGAAGGGGCTGAGAAATATCGAAATGAGAACTCTGTCCCGCCGGTAGAGAACATGCAGGGGGTCCCGAGGGGTGCCCCCGATCACACACACATGCCAGGCACTGACTTGGAAAAGCAGCAGACTCCGTGGGAGACCCCCCCAAAGCCGGGAGAGTAGGAAACCTAGGCCACAGCTCATCCCGGACCTAAGGGGAGGCACACACGCGTGTCCCCTCAAATCTCACGCGCTGGGCTGGGGACCCCGCGCGGCAGGAGCCGGCCACCCCGCGGCCTCCCCGCGCTTGCTCCGCCGCGGGCCGCGCGCCCCTCCTGGCCGCGCCTCTGCACAGCCTGCAGCCGCCGGGGGCGGCGACGCGCGGGAGGCCCCAGGACGTCAGCGACGCGCGGTCGAGCCTCCAGCCCGCCCCCCGCGCGCCTTCGCTGCTTTCCCGGCGACGCCGCGGCGGCCCCGGCAACGAGCACTTGCACACTCACAGGCGCGCTCCAGCCCGCCAAGTCCTCCCGCTGCGCGCCCCGAAGATGGCGGCTTTCAAACTCCTCTCCTCCGGGCTCCGGCTCTGCGCCTCCGCCCGCAGCTCCGGGGGCGCCTGGTCCAAGGTAACGTGCGGGCGAGGAGGAGGAAGGCCACGCGCGGGAAGGACGCGGGCGGATGCCTCCGCCGCCCATCGCCAGCCTCCCCGCCTGGGAACCGGCATCCGCGGCGCGGCGCCCGGGCGCAGATGGGGTGCTGGCCTCGCCGCCCCGTCGGATGACCGTCCGTGCTCGGAGCTGCATCCGCCTCCCCGAGGGGCGAGGCGAGGCCGGGCTGCGCGGAGCGGCTGCAGAGGGGCGGAGGACGCCGGGCAGCGCCCTTCGGGGCTGGCCGTAGTCCCCGGGGGCGCGCGTCCCCGCCGCCGCCTGCAGAGCTCGGCGGCCGCCCTGGCGTGGGGGCTCCGGGGCTGCACCGCGCGAGCAGGGCGCCTGTTCAAGGAAGGGCAGCGGCGAGGGCAGCAGGGGCAGGTTCGCGCCGCACCTGGGGACCCGGACCCAGGCCGGGTTAAGCCCCCGCTGGCGCCAGTTCGCGGCCAGGGGGGCGGGTGGTGGGCGCGGCGGGGGTGGAATGTCGCTCCCCATCCTGCCTTCCCTATAAGGTTCTGCCGCACCGCGGCGGTGGAAAAGGGAACCCGGACTGGAGCGAGCGGTCGCAGGGGCGTTTAACCGACCGAGCCCGGAAACCAGTAGGGGTCTGGCCGCGGCTCGCGTGCTTTCCGTGGACACCGAAGCCCCTTCTCTAGAGGCCTCTGGGGTCGGGGTGAGGGACCTGACATTTTTAAGGCCTTTTGGAAAGCGCGACCCTCACTGCCTGCTCTCCAGCGAGTGGTATCCACAGACACTCGCAGTGGATGGTTGGTTGTGTGTTTGCCCTCTCTGCTGCCCCACCAGTCAGCCAAGTTCAGGTGGGATTCCCATCTGGAGTCCTGAGAGCCACTTACTGGTCCAGAACGCCAGGTCCAGCAGGGTGACTTTACCTCGGCCGGTTCATTTACCCCAGGAGACTTTTCCTTGAATGAGAAGAGGAAATGTTTTCCTTGGTAACCTATTGAGTAATAGCTCTGAGCTTGAGAGCATGTATGCCTTGCACGTGGTGTGTGCCCACCATGCATATGTAGAATTCCTGCCCTGTTCCATTGCTTTTCCCTTTCCTGCATCCACTCTCAGAATGCATAGGTTACAAATCTTCTTTGGTTAGTGCCACGGAAAGATCAGAACTGGATCATGTCATTCTTGATTCCTCTCAGGAGGCATTTTGGTCATTGCAAATAGCTTTGGGTATATAAAACGTTACTAAAAGAGAACTTGACCTTCAGTCCTATTGCTGCTGGTGCTGAAGCTGATGCAAAACCAGGGCACTGGGATACCCTTGGGCCAAGGTCGGCCACATTCCCTCTTTCAGTGGCAGTTACTTGTTTGTCTAAGTGCAATTTACTCACTTTCAGTCTTTCTCACCTTGAATATAATCATGAAAACATTTTAGATGGATGAGCTACAATTATGGTTTTTGCCGTATCTCACTGAAAGTTCGTATCAGAGTTCAAGCTTTCATCTCTGAGGTGTGATTATCATAGGTCCAACTCCTGTTTTCTAGAGTATCTCCCCCACCCCACCCCCACCGGTGGCATTGTGTGCCTTTACTGTTAATTTAGCACCTAAATCCTTACTTCCCGTTTCTGTTAAACTTGTGTACTTGTTTAACTTTGGGACCATATTGTATGCCTTATTCTCTGTCTCCTTCAACATTACACACTGTTCTGCAAAGGACAGATATGCAACACCTGTTTAATACATGGATGGCAGGTCCCAGCAGGGCACTTAAATATTAACCTTGAGAATTTTTCTGCTAAACATAACTAACAGGTACAGTGAGATAGTTGCCTCTCTCTCTCTCTGTCTCTCTGTCTCTCTGTCTCTCTCTCTCCTTTTCTTTTTTTGTTTCTTTTCTTTTGTGGCACTGGGAATTGAACCCATGGGCATTCTACCTCCAAGCTATACCCCCAGCCCTTTTTATTTTTTGTTTTGAAACAGAGTCTTGCTAGGTTGCTCAGAGTCTCCCTAAGTGGCTGAGGCTGGTCTCCAACATGCAATCCTCCTATCTCAGCCTCCTAAGTAGAATGAGATAGTTTTTTAAAAACTGTTTTTTAAAGTCATTTTTATGATGGGCCAATGCATTGTCTCTGAAACTTGAGCTTGCATCAGAATTCCCTGGAGGCTTTATGAAATAAATTTCTGTGCTTACCTCCTGAGTTTCACATTTAGTAGGTACTGGGTGGGCCCCCTAGTTTGCATTCAACACACATTTCTTCCTCTTGGCAGTGATGTGGGGTGACTCCTGGCAAGCCTGCAAGTGTATGTATCCACCCACAAATTACTGCCTCTTCCCTCCTACACAGTTCTCTTCACCTCTTTGTGTATGGACTCTCCTTTCCTCTTCTGTTTAACACCAACCTCTGTTTCATGATTTATTTAACCATAAGGTGACAGGTTAATGTCACCTGGGTGTACAGTTCTGTATCATTAAGATAATATTTATTTAAAAATAAGTAATATGCTCTTTGTGTTTTCACTGAAGGATCATCAAAAAGAAGTGCATTTTGACTAAGTTCTGGAATATTAAATGACAGGAAAAAGACATTTAGGTGAGAGAAATAATGGTAGCAGTGGTTAGAAAGGAAGAAGAGTGGATTAGGAAGTCATTCAATGAAATTTAGGTTCAACAGTAGAATAAGACTTCAGAGGTTAGGTTGAACTTGAAGAGGAGGGAGGTGGGAAGGGGAAAAAGTAGAATTGAGGAAAGAAACAGTTCAAGTAATGCTATGTCCATATATGAAGGTAACACTACCAGTCTCGCTAACATGTATAGGGGGAGGAGGGGGGAACGGGGTGGGATCTGGAGGGAAACACACCACGTGCTATGTGCATGTATGTTTGTATCACCGAACTTCACTATGATGTATAATTGCAATGCACCAGTAAAAGTATAAAAGCAAAAAATAAATTAAAAAAGAATTGAAGAAGATCAAGGATCTGGGTGGGGAAGATGTTAAAAGGAGAAATAGATTAAGTTAAAAAAATTGCACTCCAAGAATGTTGATTGTTTCTTTCCACCGCAGTATTCAATCATTATTTCCCTCCTTCAATTGTAATAGCAGAAATGAGTACTAATAAAAAAAATGGAGTTTATGTGAATATAAAAGAAGGCCTGAGTAGAAAATATTATCCCAGAATAAACAGATGTCAAAACTTGTATTTCATTACTCTTGATTCTTTTGGTTAATCTCTGCAGAATTGAAAGTTATATATTTTAGTAGCAAATGGTGCATAGTGTTTTAAAAAATATCATTGTGCAAGTATATACAATATATTGAAGGTAGAGGTTAATTTAGAAGGAGCTTAACGATCCACTTTGAATTCAGTTATCTAAGCAAAGAGGGTAGGTGTTATCAGATATATACTTTTTCCCAGTTGCCTAATCTTAGAAGGTGTTGGCAGTGACTCATATATTCCTTGACTCTCAGAGACAGGGAGTGTGGGTAGACAATTGGAGCAGGGAGGAAGCCAGTTAAGAGAACAAACCCCAAAGCTTCCTCTAAGGAGCTGCTCTAAGGATCCAGATTTCTGGGCTTTGGGCCTTAAAGATCCTCAGGGGGACTATTGGCCAGACATCCTGTTTCCTCTTTGCCCCACTGCCTGTGTTCATACTCTGTCTTGCCCGGTAATCTCTGAATATTCACTTTTGCAAACTTGGTTGCAAATAAAATGAACTTGTTACTGGGCACCAAGGCACATGCATGTAGTTCCAGCTACTTGGGAGTCTGAGACAGGAGGATTGCTTGAGCCCAGGAGTTGCAGACCAGACTGGGCAACATAGTGAGACTCCATCTTAGAGAGAGAGAGAGAGAGAGAGAGAGAGAGAGAGATCTTAAAACTAGGACCTGTTTAAAAAAAAAAAAACCTTAATAACCATACAAATTAATTTGCTGTGGTGTGGGTCACATTACAAAAATGTTTGTGTGTGTGTGTGTGTGTGTGTGTGTGTGCGCGCGCGCGCCAGGCATGGTGGTGCACACCTGTAATCCCAGCTACTCTTGAGGCTGAGGCAGGAAGATCTCACATTGGAGGCTAGCCTTGGCAATTTAACGAGACCCTGTTTCAAAAGTAGAAAAAAATAATTTGTGTGTGTGAAATCAGTGATGTGTGTGTGTGTGTGTGTGTGTGTGTGTGTGTGTGTGTGTGTAGGGCAGAGTGGTGAGGTTAAAAATTAAAATTAAACTGCAGTATGTGACAGTACTGTCTTCCTGGGGAATGGAGAAAACCAATATCCCCTGGGTATCTTCTATAGTCCTGACACAGAATGTCTTCATTATTTAATCCTCTGTCCTTGGGAAACAATTATCAACAAATATCATTGACTGAATTAATTAATTAATTAATTAATTTTTGCAGAACTGGGGATGGAACCCAGGGGCATTCTACCTCCAAGCAACACCCCCAGCCCTATTTTTTAATTTTTTTAAAAATAGGGTCTCACTATGTTGTGGAGGGTCTCACTAAGTAGATGAGGCTGGCCGCGAACGTGCGATCCTCCTGTCTCAGCCTCCTGAGTACTGAGATTACAAGCATGCGCCACCACGCCCAGCTGTTAACTGAATTTATAAAGAAAAAACCAGAATCAAATGCTTATAAGTCCTTCTTTATCTTAACCCCTTCTCACAGTCCCAGGAAGCACGTCACTCATTACTTTTAACTCTTGGTTATCTGTGTAAACTTACATTTTTTTCTTTCTTTTTTAAATCTTGTGGTGCTAGGATGAAATCCAAGGGCTCACAACATGCTAGGCAAGTGCTCAACCACTGAGCTACACCTCCAGCTCAACTTACATCTTTTCGAAAACACATCAGAGAGTCTTTTGGGTGGGGAAGTGGGACGGCCTGCTGGGTAATTTCTGACTGTTATGAAAACACCAATTCTCAGCTGAAACAAAAGAATGAGATTCTTGACAAGTCTATGGTTAGGTAACTGAAAAGCCTCTCTGGGTGTGTGGAGGAGATAAGCTTTCTTCCATCTTACTCTGTGGGACTCATGTTTCTCTTTCTGCAGAAAAATAGTCCAAGGTGATCTCACTTCCCAGATGTTTGGGTGTAGATGATTTTTCTGTTTGTTTGTTTTCTTCCTCTTCCTGCTAAGGCCTGGACTATTCACCTTTAGGTAGAGATTATGACAGAGAGTTATACATAAAAAATAGGACACTCATAAAGATTTGTTGTGTATAAATAACAAAGTAGAATTGGAATACAAGGAAGGCTTTCAGAAACACGGAAAGAAACATATTTTGGTGGAAGGACTCTGGGATAGGAGGCCAAAACTCTGGATCTGGTCTTGCTTTAACAGAGTTTGGGATAAAGTGCAAGCTCTTTCTAAGCTTCAGAAACTTGACTTGTAAAATGAGTTGGTTCGATTAGAGATCTGTGTATTATTTCCCTCCCTCTTTTCTGGGACATATCCTTACCTTAATTTTGCAGTCCATCTGTAGCTTGGTTATTCAGTCTATCAAACTTAATTTCTAAGGTAAAAAGTGTGTGTGTGTGTGTGTGTGTGTGTGTGTGTGTGTGTGTGTGTTTAAAATAGAAAAAAAAAATAATCCTTGCTGCTGAAGACAGGAAAGAGAAGAAAACTCTCTGTGGCTCCAGCCTGTTTTCTGTCTCAGCCTCCACTCAGGTCCCAGAGTTTGGGCAGTCTGCACCTTTTACTGCCTTCCTCACCTGACCTTGACCACTATTCAAAGGAACAAAAGTCATGTGTATAACCTCTACCTTTTTCTCTCTCATTTGACTTCTCTCAGTATAGTGCTCTTAAATGGCCTTTTGTGCTAATTGGCACCTGTTATGAAAGTGGTTTTTAGAGGAAGGAAAGAGTAGTAGGCATTCATTATGTTATGACTTTGACCTCAGGTTGTGTCTGTCTGGCAGAGTCTGTTTGGAAGTGGCGTGGGAGTGAGTTTACAGCCGGGCTTGTTCAGGTGGCAGGATACCAGGCTTCAGATGTGATTTCCTTCCCTTCTTCTCTTTTCAGGTTGACTGAGGAGAGGCAATGTTGAGTATGAGTGATCGGTTGCCACAGAATCTGCCTTCTTCTCGTCTCATGTCCATAGCGTGGGTGAAATATAAAGAGGAAAATAGTTTGCAATTGATAGTGACAAATGCTCACTAGATGACTCAGTTGGGACCTGTCTGAATCTGTTTTTTGTTGCTATAACAAAATACCCCAGACTGAGTAATTTATAAAGGAAAAAGTATATATAGTTGATAGTGCTGGAGGCTGGAAGTCTAACAATGAGAATCTGCATCTGGTGAGAGCCTTGTGCTGTGTCGTGACCTGGTAGGAAGGTAGAAGGGCAAGTGGGTGTGAGCAGAAGAGCAAAGCTCAAGGGGCAGCCTCACTTTGTAACAACCTGCGCTTGCAGTAATTCCCAGAGAGTGAGAACTTATTCCTGTAAGAATCGGCCCATCCTCTGGAGAACAACATTAATCTCTTTGTGAGGGCCCAAGCACCTCGGAAAGGTCCCACCACCTCTCAACACTGCTGCATTGGGGACCACATTTCAACACGAGTTTTGGAGGTGGCAGACCATCTCCAAACCCTAGCAGTACCAGAGTACATTGTACTAAGGGTAACCTACCCTTCCTGGGAGATAATCATTTGCTCCTCTTCTACAACATCCACCATGTGGCCCCATAGGGGGATGAGTTGTTTTGTGTGCTGTTCTTTACTTGGCCCTTTGGTAGGCATTTTCTGGCACCTAAGATTGGATCAGGAGCTCAACTGTATAGGTATTTATAGCACAGATCACACTGTGTTGGATAAAATAGCACAGAACTTGGCACATGTAAGTTCTCAGAAAATGTGTGTTGATTGACTGGAAGGTCCTAGGTTACTATCAGAAATTGATGACCAGTGACACCATTGTTATGAATTTAAATCCCAGAAAAGTGCTCTATTTACTTTGAATCTTTTTGGGTGGCCACCAATGACATGGCTGGAGCTTTCCCCTATGAAATAGAAGACATAGATCACAAGGAGACTCTGGTGATAATCTGTGGATAGAGTTATGTCCATCTGCTTTTAACTGTAAGCCACTTAAAGTCCCATGCTTTTAAAGAACAGATAGTATCATAAAAACTAGTAAAATGTTGGTTAGTAGAGGTTGGAAGATGGGTGTTTGGGGAGATGTTGGTCAAAGGACAAGAAATTTCAGCTAGGTAGGAGGGATAAATTCAAGAGATATATTGTACATTATGGAGACTGTTGTTAATAACAATATGCTATATATTTGAAAACTGCTAAAAGAATAGATTTAAAGTGTTCTTACCACAAAAGGATAAGTGTATGATATAATGATATGTCAAATAGCTTGATTTAGTCATTTCATAATGTATACATATATCAAAACACGATGTTTTACACTGTACATGTATGTAATTTTTCTTTGTCAATTAAAAAATACAAAAAGGGATAGTGAAATTATTGTTATATATCTAAAAACGGAATCATCTGTTATATCTGCAAAGTAAAGCTGTATCTCCAGATGTTTATCCACTTAAAAATGCTTGTTTAATGTTCCAGGGAAGTGTTTGTTACTTTTCGGTCAGCACTCGTCGCCACACCCAGTTCTACACAGATCCCGTGGAAGCTGTAAAAGATATCCCTGATGGTGCAACCGTGCTGGTTGGTGGTGAGTAATAAGATTGTTTTCCTTTTATCATAATGTCCTTACATTTTTAGCGAAGCAGGAAAATCACCATGATAAAGCTGTGTTGAATACACGTGCCAATTACTTTATTATTTGGTTAGTATTTATTCACTATTTATTGTACATTGTATTATCTATTACTTTATTACAATGTCCCATCCTGTAAGTTTGGCAAGGTTTAACACTTCATATTTTAATTTCCCTTTCCTTTTTTCCCCCCATTATTTGGAAAAGCTGAACCTTCAAAGTAGATGTCTTATTACCACCTTGGAGCTTTGAGGAATTCCTAGATCCTCGGGAATTCAAATATTTAACTCGAAACATTTGCTTCAGTCTTATCAGCTTACCATAGCCTATCCTTTTATTACTCTTTATTTTATGAGATGGAATGCATTTCAGCTTCTATCTGCTGTTGAGACTCCCACTTCCTGTTGCTTCTTTTCCTTTAGAATGTCTAGAACCACTGCCTTAAACTCATTAAATTTGCTTCCTAATTCTTTTTTTGTTTGTTCTGGTGATTAAACCCAGGGGCATTCCACCTCTGAACTATAGCCCCACCCCTTTTTATTTTGAAATAGAGCCTTACTAAATTGCTGAGGCTGGCCTTGAACCTGGAACCCTCCTGTCTCAGTCTCCCAAGTACTGTAATTATAGGCATGCTCTACCACACCCAGCTGCTTCCTAATTATTATATATGGGATCAAAGCTTACTTGAAGGCTCCTCTCCATTCATTCAGCTGGGAAGTCATTGAATATCCATTTTAAGCCCAATACTCTTTGAGGAATTACGGTAGAAAGAAATGAAGGTTATTGGGTTAGGTTTCCAATTTTGTAAAATCTATTTAGTCATATAAACAAACATAGTTCAAAAAGTAAAAAACCAGGCACTGTGGAGCATGCCTATAATCCCAGGGACTTGGGAGGCTGAGGCAAGAGGATTGCAAGTTTGAGGCTAGCCTGGACAATTTAGCAAGACCTTGTCTCAAAATAAAAAATAAAAATGGGGATGGAGCTCAGTCATAGAGTGCTCCTAGGTTCAATCCCCAGTTCTAAAAGAAAAAAAGTAACTGTATAAGGTTTAAATTATAAAATGGGGCATTAATAGGTGTGTAGCATATAAATTGGTTATCCTTGGCTTCACACCTATGGTTCAAAGACTTGACAACAATGTCTGGTATTATATAATCATGCAAGACATTTGAATCATTTGACCATTTCTTGAGTTGCTAAGATATATTTGGCTTAGTAGATCAAATAATGTGCTTTGTATTTTTTTCTTTTCTATTAAGAATAATAATATACATTTCCCTGACAAACATTACCTCTTCACAAATTATTTACCTTTTGGGCTTATCATAGGTTTTGGGCTGTGTGGAATTCCAGAGAATCTTATAGGAGCTTTACTAAAGACTGGAGTAAAAGGACTGACTGCAGTCAGCAACAATGCAGGGTAAGTATCCATTTTAAAAACAACTGGTTTGAAAGAAATGGCAGTTCTTAATGATATTTAAACAGAGTTTATTAGTGAAATTAAATTTTCCTGTATTTACATGAGCAATATTTCTGTCTCGGACAGCATTCTTACTCTGTGATCTAGTAAACCTGATCACACACAGCTTAGAGAAAGGTAGATTTATTTGCTCACAGTTTTTGGAGATTTCAGAGTTTCAGTCCATGTCTGGCTTGGTCTGCAGAGCTCAGGGGATGGCAGTGGGAAGCAGAGAGAGGAAGAGAGCAAGGCTCTGCTCTCACATCAAGGAGGCCAGAAGCAAGGGAGGGAGCAGGGGGAGGACGAACCATATAATCTCCAAGGGGCCACCCCCAGGAGCCCCTGCTGAACCAAGCCCCACTTCCAACATGGCTGCCTACTCTCCATGAGGTCACGGGGGACATAATAAATCCAAACCATTACAATGTCCAAGCATCAAAAGATAGTAGCTAACAAGGTCAAGAGTGGAGGTTAGAGCCGGGCGTGGTGGCGCACTCTCGTAATCCCAGTACTTTGGGAGGTGGAGACCGGAGGATCCGGGTTTGTGTCCAGCCTCAGCTCTCTCTTTCTCTGTCTCTCTCCCTGTCTCTCTCTCCTTAGTGAGGCCCTCCGTAACTTCGTGAGACCCGGTTTCAAAATAAAGTATAAAAAATAGGGCCAAGGGCGTAGTGCGGAGGTAGAACATCCCTGCATTCAATCCCCGGTACCGCAAAGAAAGAAAAAAAGAAAGAGTGGAGGTTACATTTATTCAAATGTTTTTGGTACTATCCTTCATAATCATAAGCAAAGCAGACTTGCTTTGTTTTATATAAATATATAAATTGAGATTTTGTCTTAATCTGATGTGCTTTCATTTTTCTAAAATGTAAAATATGTTGTCAAAGTAAGAATATATATTTTCTTATTGACTCTTGTGCTTCAAAATTTGTGCTTTTAGCTGGGCGTGGTGGCGCACGCTTGTAATCCCAGTGCTTGGGAGGCTGAGACAAGAGGATCCGGGTTCATGGCCAGCCTCAGTTACTTAGTGAGGCCCTCCGCAACTTAGTGAGATCCTGTTTCAAAATAAAGAATAAAAAATAGGACTGGGGATGTAGCTCGGAGGTAGAATGCCCCTGAGTTCAATCCCTAGTGCCAAAAAAATTACTTTTATGTTCTTTGTTATTATAGATCATTATTTATAAAGCAAGATGGAAATCAATTTGAAATGTCTAAAGTTCTTGTTTTTTGGTGATACCATTACTTCACGTGATTCTAAAGGAATATGTCAATCATAAAAGTGTTGCTGGTCTTGATGGAAGGTGGAGGGTACGCAGCCAGCCTTTAAGACAGTAGGACTGCATACCAAAATGGTCAACAATAGGCTATCATTTAGGTACAGTTAGCTATGTTAGAAAAGATACAAAAAATAGTACACAAATCAGCTGTATTTCAACAACAGAAAACTTTAAGGATCTTTAAAGAAATTTTTAAAATAACTAAAAATGGCAATGTAGCCTATTATTATAAGTGCAATTGAGAACAAATAGCACAGATTACTTAGGAAACAAAACTCATGTTACATTTATGCTCATTTTTTTCCCCTGAGTTGGTTTATGCTATTATTTCATCTGGAAGGGTCTCTTTCCTCCTCCTTATCCAAATTCTTCCATTTTTCAGGATTCATTCAAGTTACACATCTTTAGCCAGGTGTGATGGTACACACCTATAATACTAGTACTTGGGAGGCTGAGACAGAATGATCACAGTTTCCATGCAAGCCTCAGCAACTTAGCAAGACTCTGTTTCAAAATAAAAAATAAAGGTGGGCACTGTGGCACATGCTTGTCATCCCAGTACTTGGGAGGCTGAGACAGGAGGATTGTAGGTTCAAGACCAGCCTCAGTAACTTATTGAGACTTTCAGCAACCTAGGGAGACTCTGTTTCAAAATAAAAAAATAAAATTGGACTGGGGGTGTAGCTTGGAGATAGAATGCCCCTGGGTTCAATCCCCAATACCAAAAAAAAAAGGAGCTTGGGGGTGTAGCTCAGGGGTAGAACACTTTTGGGTTCAATCCCCATTACCACACACACACACACACACACACACACACACACACACAAAGTTACACATCTTCACAGTAGCCTATCCAATTATAGAACTTTTCTAGTCTCCACTCGTGTTCCCTTTTCAAATTTCTTCAGAGACTTTCAGCCTTCTGTAGTATATTGATTTGTTTTTATTTGATATGTATTGTATACTGATCCTGTTACTTATAGTAGTTTAGTATTCCCCATTGGGCTTAGCCTGTGAGTCTGCATCATGGCAGGTTGAGGCTGGATGGGGTCATAGAGGTCATCTGTTCAGTCCTCTCACTGTATCACAGGAAACGCATCTGTAAATAGAGAAGTAACTTGTTCGTGACTACTTGGTGGTTTTTTTTTTTTTTTGCAGTACTGGGGATTGAACCTCCGAGCTACACCCCCAGCCCTATTTTTTATTTCTTATTTTGAAACAGGGTCTCACTAAGTTGCGGAGGGCCTCACTAAGTAGCTGAGGCTGACCATGAACCCGGATCCTCCTGTCTCAGTCTCCCAAGTATTGGGATTACAAGTATGTGTCACCACGCCCGGCCTACTTGGTGTTTCTTAAACACGCCTGCCCTATGTCCTGTGATCTAACTTTATATTTATTATAAACTCTTTTGATTATCAATACTTTGTTGGATTTTCCAGATAGCTCCATATGTAACACAGAATTTTACAGATGAATATACAGGCCCACATTGCTTAATGGGGATGTGTTCAGAGAAATGCATCAGTAAGTGATTTCATCATTGTACAGACATCATAAAGTGTACTTATACAGACTAAGACGCCTGTGATGTCACAGGGTGATACAATCTTGTAGGACCACCATGGAATATGCTGTATGTTGGCATACAACTAAATTTTTGATGCAGAGTAGGTGCTGAACACAAAGGTGACACTTTGCAAACCATCATTGACAGTTGGTTCTTTTAATTAGGAATATTTATATCTTAAGAGATCTACAGGAATGAGGGCCTTGCTTTGACTATTAAAGTCAGATAATTGAAGGAAACTTAGTCATGCTTCACTGGAGAACCAAAGACATGCTTTCAATTGTTGGGTAAATGGAGAAAACTTGGAATTAGAAGTAGTAACTATTCTTTTTTTTTCACTTGAAAAGAACTTTCTTTATGGAAGGATCTGCCTGAATTGGGAGTTTTTTCAAAGCTCAGCATTCCTGATTATCTGTTCTTGTTCATTTGTTTTAAATAGATAGTAAGCCTACTGTCCTAAGATACCACTTACCTTGGTATGAAATATTAACTGTTAGCCTTGATGAGATAAGTCCTTCTTTAGGAGCACATAGCTGGACTGATATTTTGATATGGGTTGATTAGGAAGGTAGGAAAAATTGAGTAGGTGCCTTTCATTGATTTTTGAAGGATTTTGAATCACAAGTCATTGTGAACCAAAAACTTCACAGTAAACTATGTATCAACCAATTAAATCACAGAACCAGTTGAAGAATGGTTTTATGTTAGACAGGTTCATTTCATTGTGACAAGATTATTTCAGACTATAGTTCAGGCAGGGTGGAATGTAGTTGACTCTATTGGTGGCCCTACTTCCATGTGGAAGGCTAATAAATACTATCTGATAATAAATATGTACCTGTACTTGCGATTACTTGTATATAGTTCTGTACTGATCAGGTGTAGGCGGTTTTTGAGGGCCAGTGAGCAGTCTTTCACTCTAAATAAAAGTTCTGGTTCTGTAGCAATGACTTTGAACCTAGAGATAAGGCAAGTGGCCCTTCTGCTGGTGCCCTTTCTTTTTTGTCGACACAACTGCGGCCTGAAGGACTCAATGGACATATAAGCCACCTTGGCTGATTATAGGCATCCTCCAAGATTTTTTTGTGTTTTTAATCTGAGAAGGACTAACTACTTCCTGGGATGTGTACTTGAACTTCTGTGCTGTGCTCAGCTCATTTGTCCCATATGACCATGATATGAATTAACTTTATACTCAAATACAGCATTTTCTTTTCTTTTAGCACTTTTGATGTTATCAGAGCAAACACAAATTGTATAACTGAGATTTAAATATGTCTAAAATGAAAAGCAAACAAGATAAAAACGGTAAATTGTTACAACTTCATTTTTATTAGTTTTATTTTGACAAGGATTGCCAATTAATGAGATTTCAGAAAATTAAAATTCAGCAAATAAAATTTAGTTTGAAGCCGGGCTTGGTGGCACACGCTTGTAATCCCAGTACTTTGGGAGGCGGAAACCGGAGGATCCGGGTTCGCAGCCAGCCTCAGCTCTCTCTCTCTCTCTCTCTTTCTCTCTCTCTCTCTCTCTCCCCCTGTCTGTTTCTCTCTCTCTCTACCTAGTGAGGCCCTCCACAACTTCCTGAGACCCGGTTTCAAAATAAAGTAT
>PVJS01016854.1:0-36937 GCA_004027185.1 Glis glis
GGAAGGGGTACAAGGGAAGGGTAAGGGTAAGAAAGTAGTGAATCCATGGAATTACTGTCATAAACAAGGTGTATATATGAGATTATGCCAACATCATTCTCAGTGCTACATGTGGGGGGAGGCGGGGGGGGATGTGGGGGGGAGGGACACCAAGAGCTGTGTGCATGTATGTTAACACCAAACTGATACTCAATGTGATGTGAGACTACAATGCACCAATAAAAACATGAAAAAAAATAAAATAAAATAAAAACACTCATGATAATTTTTTTTATTTCTTTTTTTGAGGTACCGGGGATTTGTGTTTTGTCATATATTGAGTTGTTAGTGTAGCTTATGAACATTTTTAAAAATACTCTTAAATGATAGTAATATAATAATTTTCATTCTATTCTTTCTGCAACCACATTTCTCCTGGAAGAGTTCACTTTCCCATATATATTATGTTTAAAATTTTAAATCTCAAACCTAGACTTAACCCATGATTTTCAGTCAACAATAGCAAAGTCCTTTTATTCTAGCATGACTAGGACAAAGAGTTGTTCAGATAACCTGAAAATCCAGTTAAAGTAAGGAATCATAACCATGAGATAGTATGTATACCTTAAATATTTTACCTGAATGAAAAAATAGGTCCAAGGCCATTTTTATTTGATACAGGCATGCTTCTTGGATATAACATGTGTATAAACATTTACACTACCAATTTCAGTTTCTGTTAAGAGTATTAAAGTGCTTTTTAAGCCAGGAGGGGTGGTGCACGCTTGTAATCCCAGTACTTAGGAGGCTGAGACAGGAGGATTGCAGGTTTGCCATCAGCCTCAGCAACTTGTGAGGCCCACTGCAAATCAGTGAGACCCTGTATCAAAAATAAAGAATAAAAAAATAGGGCTGGGGGTGTAGCTCAGAGTTAGAGTGCCCCTGGGTTCGATCCCCAGTACCACCAAAAATAAAAAATAAATTGCTTTTTAAAAAGTTGAAAAGAAATTTCGGTCAGAATGTCTGGACTTTAATTCTTTCTCCAAACTTTTTATAGTTATCCATCCCAATTCCACATAACTTTTTTAACAATTTGCCTTAACCAAAACTTTCTAAATCATTCAAATTTGTTTTTATGGGGGAAATTCCCTTTTCCATTTACAGTTTGCCAAGTTTATATGATGAGTAAAACATCACCAATTTGACAAAAAGTGAAACTATTTATTAACAAGTCTGAAAGCAAACTCAACAGTTCAACCCATAAGAATACAAATGCTCTGGCTTACTGAAAGTGTAGCTTACTAGCTGTGAAAGTTCAGCATGCCACTGACATCAATCTGAATGTAGGAATTTACTGTACAAATTCAGACCATCAGGCTGTTCAAATAGAGGTCATTTAAGAGATCTCCTATATCATCAAATCCCTGTTAACGCAGACATTTCCACTAGCAGTCCAACTTAGCATGTAAAAAGTAAACTTATTCACTCCTAATTCTTGAGTTTTTTCTAATTCTATGCCACCATTATCCACCCATAGCTACCCATGTGATCCTCCACAAGTAATATTTAGCTGCTGGTGCCCCCTCATTTTTTCCTCTTAAAAGATATCTCAAGTCTCTTTGTCTTTGCTATGTTACCCTTAATTCAGATGTTCATCATTCCTGGCTGACACTGTTTTCAAAAGCCCCCCTCCCTGACTGGTCTAACAGTTTTACTGTTGCCTTAATTCATTCTACATAATCTATCCAGGGTGATAATGTAAAGACAAAGTATAAAAACAGAAGTAACTCCATTTTCTTCTCTGCTGAAAATAGTTGAAAAGACGAACTCTGCCCAAGGAAAAGAATCTAAACAACAGTTTGTTCAGCCAAAATGAGAAGTTTTAAACTTTACTGAACTCTTCACCCAGAGATAATATTAACTGTGTAATGTTTGGCTTCTGTTACTATAGCTTCTGCTGATAAATAAACCCCCTCCCACTTAGAATTTAGTTGGAAATAGCTGATTGGTTATAGATTCATGATGCTTGTAACCCTTTATGTAACCATGACACAAGCTGTATGTGCTATTTTAAAATCAGTATTTAAGTCACAAATGCTGTATGCCTTTAAAAACCCTGCTCACCTTGACTCCAGTGCCCAGTTGTTGGAGTCTCCTTTGAGACCCACTCTGAACTGCTGGCCGCCAGCTTAAAAGAAATAAATGGCTTCAATTTGATCTTAACTCCTGGTCTCCCTTGATCTCTGTGATTTCTTGCTAACCTGGGATATTACATTTGGAGGCCCCAGCGAGATTTTCTGGAGTTCCAAGGTGAGATTGGTGGAGCCCAAATTTAGCCTCCCTTAATGGCAACTCCACTCAAACCAGCGATAGAAGGGAATTCCTGAGATAGAGGGAATTCCTGAGAAGACGTGTCTCAGCTTCATCTTCTGTGTTCTTGGAAGGCCACGACTGGACGCCTGGAGAAGCCACTGGTTTCTGGTAGGTCGACCTCTTGGGAGAGTATCGGACAGGTTGGATGCAACCGTTGACTCCGACCCTCGGGACAGAACAAGACGTTGTCTCTGTCCTTGATCCGGAATCTGACCTGAGGTCAGTAGTAGGATCTGGGGAGCCAGGATTTGATCTGGAATCTGACTTGATGTCAATAGTAGGATCCAGTTCTGGTGTGTGAATGAGTGGTGGCCACCAAGTGTATATTTTGTTTGTTTTGTCTTTTCTCTCTCCCTGACTTAATTGTGGTTTCTGTTCCTGTTTTAAGTTTCTGTTTTAACGTTTCTTGTAGGTCTGTCTCTCTGTTTTTGTATCAACTTAGCCTAGGTATGAGTCAAACACAGTCCTCTGTCTCATCTTGTCCAACGGTCTTGTCTTGTTCCCTCAACCATTTTCAGGAGTTTCAGAAGCGTGCCACTAATTATGGCACATCCGTGGACTCCTGTTCTCCGCAGGCTATGCGAACTTGAGTGGCCCATGTTTAACATTGGATGGCCATCAGAGGGCACCACAGACCTGCCTACGGCTATCCGAGGACAACAGATTTTTTTCGGAAAGCCTGGCCACCCTGACCAAGGTCCTTACATTCTGATTTGGTCAGACATTCTTTTTTTTTTTTTTGCGGTACCTAGGATTGAATGCAGGGGCGTTCTACCTCCGTGCTACGCCCCCGGCCCTATTTTTTATACTTTATTTTGAAACCGGGTCTCACAAAGTTGCAGAGGGCCTCACTAGGTAGAGAGAGAGAGAGAGAGAGAGAGAGAGAGGAGGAGAGACAGGGAGAGAGCGAGAGAGCTAAGGCTGGCTGCGAACCCGGATCCTCCGGTCTCCGCCTCCCAAAGTACTGGGATTACAAGCGTGCGCCACCACGCCCGGCCAGACATTCTTTTTGACAGGCCTGTGTGGTTTAAAAAGTTCCTGTTATATCAGCCGCGAGATTTACAGCAAACTAGTGACCGAAAGGTTACAATTAACACCAAGACTTCTGTTTTGGTCACTAAATCTGGTCCTTAAAAAATATCTGACCAAAAACCTACTTCTCTTTCAGAGCTGCCTGCAGTTCTAGAAACTCCAGATGACCCTCTTAATCCTTTTAAATCCCCTACTTCCCTCTACACTTCTCTCCCACCACCATATCCCTCTGGCTTAGCAGACTCCCCTGCACCATCCAGTGCACCCCTCAGTTCACCTCCCAGCTCACCCCTTTCCCCTCCTACCCCGTTGACCTCTCCTCCCCACACCCCCACACTGGCTCAACTTATGGGCCAACCCCTGATGCTATTCTTCCACTATGACAGGCACCATCTGTAACAGGCTCTTTTATGATTTACGTCCCGTTTACCACCTCCGACCTTTATAAGTGGAAAAACCCAAACCCCTCTTTTACTGAGTTGCCACAGGGTCTTATATCTCTTTTGGAGTCAGTCTGTTACATCCACCAACCAACTTGGGACGATTGCCAACAGCTCCTCCAGACCTTGTTCACGTCTGAAGAACGTGAACGAATCCATCATGAAGCACGACGGACTATTCTAGATCCAGATGGCCACCCCTCTGCGGATCCCACCCTGATCGAGGCTGTGTTCCCGACTCCCCGGCCCGATTGGGACCCCAATGATGACAGAGGTAAGGAGCATCTAGACCAGTTTCGCCAGACTCTGTTGAGAGGAATTAGGGCTGCTGCCTGCAAGCCCACAAATCTATCAAAGGTGAGTGAACTCCTGCAGGGCCCAATGGAGACACCTAGTGCCTTCTTAGAGCTCCTGCAACAAGCCTACTGGCTGTACACTCCCATTGACCCTGAGGCTTCTGAAAATAGACGGGCAATAAATTTGGCCTTTGTGACCCAGTCAGCTCCCGTCATCAGAAAAAAATTACAAAAGCTTGAGGGATTCGAGGGAAAGGTTATGTCTGAACTGGTGGAAATAGCCCAAAAGGTATATAACAACCGGGATTCCCCAGAAGAAAAGTAGGCAAAGAGGTTGGCAAAAATTCTGTGGGCAGCCCTGAGAATTCTCCCCAATTGGATAGAGGAGACCACCAGGTGGAAAAAAAGAGTTTTCAAATGGAAGGATCTGGACAATTTAGGAAAAAGAATCCTCTAGGGAAAAACCAATGTGCCTATTGCAAAAAAGAAGGACATTGGAAAAATGAGTGCCCTGAGAGGAAAAAGTCCCATGTAACAGTTCTACAAACATCTCCTGAAGCAGACTGAGGAGGTCGGGGCTCCTTTTCACTGAGCCCCCAGGAGCCCAGGATAACCTTAAATGTAGGGGGCAAACCCACCAACTTCCTAGTAGATACTGGAGCTACCATTTCTGTCTTAACTCAACCTGCTGGACAATTATCTCATGACAAATTACCAATACAAGGGGATACAGGAAATATTAAAAATTATCCTTGGACGAGGACTCGAATAACAGATTTAGGTAAAGGAACTATTACCCACTCTTTCCTTGTGATGCCAGACTGTCCCTATCCTCTGCTGGGAAGAAACTTATTACAAAAGCTCCAGGCAACTATTTCATTTAGAGGAGACAGGGCATCTCTGACCCTAGGGGAGGAAGCTCAACTACTGCCCACCCACATTTTAGTCACCAGCTCATTGGGGGAAGAGTATTTGCTGGAGGATCCAGCCCAAGTCGAGGCTGAACAAGGGGATATGCTTCAAAAGATTAAATCCCTGGTTCCTGAAGTATGGGCTGAGGATAATCCCCCAGGATTGGCTTAACACTGGCCACCTATTGTTGTTCAGCTAATCAGTGGGGGTGGTACCAGTGAGAGTCAAACAGTACCCCATCAGCTTAAAGGCCCAAAAGGGAATTACCCCACATATTAACAGACTGTTGTCTGCTGGAATTCTTACCCCGTGCAAGTCAGCATGGAACACTCCTTTGCTCCCAGTACAGAAACCTGGCTCTAATGACTACCGACCTGTTCAAGACCTGCAAGAGGTAAATAAGAGAATAGAAACTATCCATCCCACTGTGCCTAATCCTTATACGCTTCTCAGTTTGTTACCACCTAGCCATCAGATTTACACCATATTGAACTTGAAGGACGCATACTTCAGTTTACCTTTGGCAAAGGTGAGTCAACCCATTTTTGCTTTTGAATGGACAGACCCGGAGGGTGGAGTTTCAGGGCAGTTAATGTGGACACGACTGCCACAAGGGTTTAAAAACTTGCCTACCCTGTTTAATGAAGCCTTGAGCCAGGACTTATAGCTCTTCAGGAAAGGGCTTCCAAAAACTGTCCTATTACAATATGTAGATGATCTTTTGCTAACCGCTAAAACCATCAAAGACTGTTATCGATCTACTCTAGACTTACTGCAGACCCTAAGAAACTTGGGTTACCGGGTTTCAGCAAAGAAGGCTCAAATATGCCGTTCCAGAGTTTCTTACTTGGGCTATCAGTTGGAGAAAGGAAATAGAATGCTGTCCACCAAAAGAATAAAGGCTATACTTCAAATCCCAGAACCAAAGACTAAAAGACAGGTTTGAGAGTTCCTAGGTTCAGCTGGGTATTGCAGGCTTTGGATCCTAGGTTTTGCTGAAATTGCCAGGCCCTTATATGAAGCAACAAAAGGAAAGGAGGAACAGCTAGTCTGGTCAGAAAAAGAAAAAGAGACCTTCAATGCTTTAAAACAAGCCTTAACACAGGCTCCGGCCCTGGCTCTTCCTGACCTTGAGAAACCTTTTCAATTATATGTGGCTGAAGTGAGGGGAATAGCCAAAGGGGTCCTGACCCAATGTTTAGGACCATGGAAAAGGCTGGTAGCCTACTTATCAAAATGCCTAGACTATGTGGCTCTAGGCTGGCCAAACTGTTAAAAAGCTGTGGCAACAACGGCCATTCTAGTTAAAGAAGCCTCAAAATTGACTCTGGGTCAAGGACTTCACATAGTGGCTCCTCATGCCATAGAGACAATTTTAAGATCTCCTCCCGACCGTTGGATCTCAAATGCTCATTTGACTCATTATCAAACATTATTATTAGACACACAAAAGATCAAATTCACGGTCACCAGTTCCCTAAATCCTGCCACACTGCTGCCCGATGACGATGAGAATGAATTAATTCATGAATGTTCTGAAATTTTAAGCACCTTTCAAGGAACTTGCCCAGACCTACAAGACACTCCTTGGGAAAACCCCGATGAGACCCTGTTCACAGATGGCAGCAGCTTTGTGCTAGAAGAAGTTTGCCACATGGGAGCAGCAGTGGTAACCCCCTCACAGGTACAATGGGCCCAAGCTTTGGGGCATGGAACCTCGGCTCAAAAGGCTGAACTTATAGCCTTAACCCAAGCCCTACAGCTAGGAAAAGATAAGGTTGTAAACATTTATACAGAGAGCTGCTATGCATTTGCCACGACACAGGTGCATGAGTCCATCTATAAGGAAAGAGGACACCTCACATCAGGGGGAAAACAGATAAAAAATGTCCCTGAGATCCTAGCACTCTTGGAAGCCATTTGGCTTCCACGAAAGGTGGCCATCATCCATTGTCAAGCCCACCTAAGAGATAACTCCCTGATAACAAGGGGAAATAATTTGGCTGACAGAACAGCAAAAGAGGCAGCCCTAAAACCAGTGGGGCAAACACATATCCTGCCAGCGCTCCTGCCATGCCACCTCCCAAACAAACCAGCATATTCTGAATAAGACCTGGAATATATAAAAGAGTTACAGATAAAAATGGACTCAGACTCTGGGTGGGCCATGCATGAGGGATTTGGAAAAACCCTTGTCCAGCAGCTTCATTCCTCTATACACCTGGGAGAAACTAAACTCTATATACTAATAAAAAGGGAATATTACATTAGAGGCTTGCGATCGCTGATCCACGAAATCTTCACAAGATGTCCTACCTGCATAAAGGTAAATGCTGCCAGATGTACCCAAACAACTTCAAACTCCAGACTAAGAGGAAAAAGCCCAGGAGACCACTGGGAGATCAACTTCACTGAGGTAAAACCAGGCCCATATGGTTACAAGTACCTTCTGGTCTTTGTGGATACTTATTCCGGATGGGTAGAGGCTTTTCCAACCAGAGCAGAGATAGCACAGGTAACTAAAAAAATTAATAATGGAAATTGTTCCTCGATTTGGCCTCCCATACACTATAGGGACTGACAATGGCCCGGCCTTCACGGCCAAGATCACCCAAGACTTAACTCGGTTATTAAATATAGATTGGAAACTTCACTGTGCCTATAGACCCCAGAGCTCAGGCCAGGTAGAAAGAATGAATAGAACATTAAAAGAGACTTTGACAAAACTAATTTTAGAGACTGGTGAGGGCTGGATAGATCTCCTTCCTTTTGCCCTTTTGTGAGCACATTGTACTCCCTATATAAAAGGAATTACCCCTTATGAAATTAGGTTTGGACGTCCCCCTCCAGTGCTGCCTAAGTTAAATCAAGAGGCATGTCTCAATTTTAATTCAGATTTGCTTAGTTCTTTACAGGCTCTACATCACTTTTTTTTTTTTTTTTTTTTTTGCGGTACCGGGGATTGAACCCAGGGGCGTTCTACCTCCGCGCTACACTCCCAGCCCTATTTTTTATACTTTTTTTGAAACTGGGTCTCACGAAGTTGCGGAGGGCCTCACTAAGTAGAGAGAGAGAGAGAGAGACAGGGAGAGAGAGAGAGCGAGAGAGCTGAGGCTGGCCATGAACCCGGATCCTCCGGTCTCTGCCTCCCAAAGTACTGGGATTACAAGCGTGCGCCACCACGCCCGGCTATCTACACCACTTTAGAAAAGACATACATTCCACAATTGCAGTGGCTCGGGCAGGACCTGCCGGAATTCCTCCACTAACTCTACACTCCTTTGAGCCTGGTGACCAAGTATATATAAAGAAACTGCCGGCCCACTCCCTCGAGCCACAGTGGGCAGGACCTTGGATCGTGGTCCTTGCAACCCCGACTGTTGTCAAGGTCGCAGGAAAATCAGCTTGGATTCACTGGACACACGTCAAGCCAGCTCCGCCAGCCAAACCAGCGGAAAAAGATCAGTGGATTGTCCAGATAACGGAGTGTCCAACTAAGATAAGACTTAAAAGACTTTAATATGTGTCTTTTCATTTTCATTCTGATCATGTCTTATATCCAACTTGGCTGCTGTCAGCGCTGGACCTGCCAGCAATGCATTCGAGAGAAGGGGGGAATAATTCTAACAAATTTTGTGCCTGAATCTTGCTATATTGGCAAGGTATCCTGTGCTTCAGATTCTACTCTTTATTATGTGGCCGGTTTAATCAAATCCTTTTAATATTAATTGACACATATTTCTATGAATAGATATCTATTGAACACCTGAGTATGTACCAGTCTCTGTTTAAATCTTAGAAATACAGCCATGAACAAAACAAATTAATGTAAACTTCATGGAACTAGGATTTTCATCTTTTTTTTTTCACTGCTGTATTCCCAGATCCACATAGTCTGAAGACAGAGTTCAGACTGCTAACTGTACAGGGGTCTTACCAACTCCTTTCAACCCCTTTTGACTATTCATCTTTCTACTTCCAATGTGGTATTTGTCCCTCAAGCAAGATTGAAAAGCTTTCCTGCACCACACATTGTGCTCTTCATTGCTTCTTTTCCTGGAATTTATTCATATCTTTCCCTAACTGTAGAAAATAGTATAATACCATAAACAATGGTCTTAAATGTATACCAGTATGTGTTATCAGCCATTCCAAGAGAAACGTGGAATTAGAAACAGAATGCACACAAAATACTTCAGAAAACATTTTATCTAAGATCAATTTTATGGTCCAAGAAATCTCGGTCCCTGTTGCAGTTAGTGGAGCTATCTGTTGAAGTTCAAGAATTATATATTTTTTAAAAAAAGGAGATATACTGAAAAGCTTCATTGAGACTTTACTTCATAATTTAAGTACATAGTGTCTTATGTTTTTTCTGAGTTTGGTCTTATTGGTGTCTGAATTTTGCCTTGTATTATAGCTGAAGGGAAAGTCAAAGTAAATGAATTGATGATAAACTTAAGTGCTGTTTTAGGGAAGTGTGAAGTTACTTAATTCTTTACACAGTTTTAATGATATTTCCCACCATCCCTTCATGTTTTTCATATTTTCATCATTTTAGGCTTTCATTAGTTAGACATTTTCCTACACCTGCTTTGGATCACCTATGCTTTTGCAACAAACACAAGTATTGGGTCTTTGCACAAAGCTTAAGATATTTAAAAATTTAAGTAATAACTGAGCTCTGCAGACATAGTTATTTTGGATAGGTTATCAACCTCATCAAAATTTTCTGGGAAATTATATTAGCTTTATATTACATATAGTATTTTCTCCTACATTATAAAGATAAAAATTTTATTACAATCAAGAGGCAGTGTTGTGTTTCTAAGTCTGTTACTTCCTCTGCATAATACAGCAGATATCCTCCCATCTTTGTTGCTTTCTAGCAATAGAGATATGGGAAATGTTTTGCTTTTTATAATTTGGATTCGTTTGATAATGTTCTCTAGCAATGACAATAGACTTTTCTTAATAGCATAGGAATATATTTAGTCTCAATTCCACCTTTTGGTCCTTTCTCAAAAAAAAAAAAACAAAAGAAAAAAGAAAACCACAGAAGAGACCATCAGAAATGATACAGACCTCCTTCCTCCTGCTGCTTCTCCCTGAGATGAGCTGATGTCTCAGTGTTAGTTAGGATGACTTCATCCTGGTTTTTTGTTTTTGGTGGTGGTGGTGGTGGTCTTTTTTTATTTGTATATCATGATTATACATAAGTGTGATTCATTGTGACATTAATAAATGCACATAACACAATTTTATCAATTTCATTCCCCAGTAACTCCCCTTTCCCTCCCTTCCTTCCCCTCTACTAGTCTCCCATCTATTTTAATGAGTTTCCTTTTTTCCCATTTTTCTTTCTAGTTGACACAGATGAGAGGAAACATATGACCCTTGACTTCCTGATTCTGAATTATTTTGCTTAACATGATTCTCTCAAGTTCCATCAAATGACATAATTGTGTTCTTCTTTATGGCTGAATAAAACTCTATTATGTATATATACCACATTTTCTTTATCCATTCATCTGTTGACAGAAACATAGGCTTGTTCCATGAGTTAGCTATTGGAAATTGTCTGCTATACACATGGGTATGCATGCATCACTATAGTATACCAACTCTACTTCTTTTGAATAAGTACCAAAGAGTGGTGGTTCCATTCCTAGTCTTGTGAGGAACCTCCGTACTGATCTCCATGGTGGTTGTAACTAATTTGCATTCCCACCAACAGTGTATAAGAGTTTCTCTTTCCCCACATCCTCACTAGCATTTACTATTGTTTATATTCCTTTTATTTTATTTTATTGTTAGCCAGGCATAGTGGCACACATTTGTAATTCCAGTATTTGGGAGGCTGAGACAGGAGGAGCGCAGGTTCGCGGCCAGCCTCCACTACTTAGTGAGACCCTACACATATTAGTGGGATCCTATTTCAAAACAAAGAATAAAAAATAGGTCTGGGGGTGTAGCTCGGAGGTAGAATGCCCCTGGGTTCAATTCCCAGTTCTGAAAAAAATTTAAAAAAATAAAAATTAAAAAAAATTTATTGTTTGTATTCTTGATGATTGCCATTCTAACTGGAGTTAGAGGAAATTTCGGTGTAGTTTTGAATCATTTCCCTGATTGCTAATGATGTTGAACATTTTTCATATTCTTATTGGCCATTTGTATTTCTTCTTTTGAGAAGTGTCTATTCAGTTCAATTGCCATTTTTATTGTGCTGTGTTTTAGTGTTATGCTTTTTAAGTTCTTTGTATATTCTAGCTATTAGTCTATCAGAAAAGTAGCCGGCAAAGATTTTCTCCCATTCTGTAGCCTATCTCTTCAGGGAATATCCATTTCCTTATAGTTAGCTGGCAGTTTAAAATACTTTTCATGAATTAATTAATGAATTAAGATGTGGAAGAGTTGGAATTTTTCCAGAATTGATTTTTACATTGTTGAAGAATTTTTCTCTTTTCTTACTTTTTTTTATAACAAAACAATGCCTTTTTCATGGATTTTTAAAAGTAGTGGTACTGCAAAGACAAGCAAAGATGAGAATCAGTCCTTTGGAGAACCTGTGACCACACTAGAAGTGGAGGAGGCCGATTCACCAACCGGAGTTGAGCAGCAAGAGGATGGCTGCTGGTCACATGAAAAAGATCTGGAAGAAATAAGGTGAAGTCACCAATTCTTCACTTCCCTGTGTAGAAATGTCACAGGGATGACTTTCTCTGGACACAAAACAGAATAGTATAGTCTGAGGAAAGCGAGAGATACTCAAGTGCATCAATGGTGCTGAAAGGCTGATGGGGAGGAGGACAAGTGACTCTGACAAGGAGCAGTTTTATTAACTGGTTCCCAGAGAAGCCTGACTGTAGTTCAGAAGTGGAGACAGCTCCTTAGCAAATTTTCCTGGGAAAGGCAGTAGAGGGGAAGTGGGTAATAAGGGAAGAGGAATGTGTATTCAAGAGAATTTTCTTTTAAATAGAATCTTCTAGAATATGATTTTGCATGCTGTTGAAAATGATCCAGTAGAAGAAGTCATGTATAATCAATTTAAATTGTTTGCATTAGAAAGCTTGATCATTGTCTTTAAGCATTTATAGTAAAGTAATTGTCTTAGAACCTCACTTCCTACATATTTTTACAGTAAGAGGTTGTTGTTCTGAATTGGTAGAGAAATATAATATCCTAATGTAATTGAACTTGCAAATGATGATGTAAAACATAAGTGGTCATGCATAGATATTTTAAATTATGGAATATAATACTCTAAACATGTAGGTATTACTGAGCAGGATTTAAACATTCCTCTGTGTTTGACTGTGCCAGCATGAGTAGCTATGATTTTGTAAGGCACTCTAATGTATCAGGTTTTGAATTTAATATTTGTTTAGATTCTAGAGAAAAGGGGGAATTTTGTTTCTGAAGCATAGAAAATATTTATGGTTCAGCAGAGATGAATACTTTTGGATTATAACATAGTATAGAAATCTTGCTTCCCTGTAGCAGCAGAGCTATTGACATGTAACATGTAGTGAGTGTTTATGGAATGCATGAAAAAACAGTGGAATAAATGCTGCCTGTTGATGCTTTTCTGTAGGAAAATGACAGTTTAATTTATTGAAAGTCAGTTTTCAAAACCACCTTTTTATTTTTTACTTTTAAACATATTTGTTTAATTCAGAAACTCTTTGTAGTTAAAATCAGATATGAAATGATAGTATAGATTCACCTGCTATTATATCACTCAAAAACACTTGGAGATAAATATTATTTTCACAGCACATTGTGAACCACAGTTGTGCAGACAGAATTTCTGGTTTGAATTGTGGGTCTGCCAGTGACCATAAGTATGATATTGGGCAAGTTATCTAGTCTTTCTTTGCCTAGTTTCTTCTATTATAAAATACCTAAGTTAGCCTGGCATGGTGGCGCACACTTGCAATCCTAGTACTTGGGAGGCTGAGACCGGAGGATCTGGGTTCGTGGCCAGTCTCAGCTACTTAGTGAGGCCCTCTGCAACTTAGTGAGACCCTGTTTCAAAATTAAGAATAAAAAATAGGGCTGGGGGTGTAACTCGGAGGTAGAATGTCCCTGGGTTCCATCTCCAGCACCGCAAAAAAAATAAATAAATAAAATACCTAAGTTGTCACCTATCTCACAGAATTGTAAGGATTCACATGAGTTTCACACATGTCCAGTGCTTAGAATGGTGCACTTTGATTGCATAGTAGATCCTGAAAGAGCAACCTCCTGTCACCATAAAAATGTTTTCCCTCATATGAGGACTTAGGTAGTATATTCGAAATGGGCTTTAATGCCTAGAAAAGTTTATTTTTTAATGAAAATGATAATAACAAAAATCTATATATTTCTATCAAGCAACATAGGCAGCATGCTTTTCCTTTTGTTATAACTGTCAGAAAGTTTGATTCATTATTACTTGATTTTTTTGGTGGTACTGATGATTGATCCATGGGCCATTGTACCTTTAAGTTACACTACCAGTCCCTTTTTATTTTTTAATCTTTTGTTTGTTTGATTGATTTTGTGGTACTAGGATTGAATCCAGGAGCATTCTACCTCCGAGCTACACCACAGCCCTATCTTTTTTTATTATTTATTTTGAAACCGGGTCTCACTAAGTTGTGGAGGGCCTCACTAAGTAGCTGAGGCTGGCCACGAAGCCAGATCCTCCAGTCTCAGCCTCCCAAGTACTGGGATTACAAGCGTGCACCACCACGCCCGGGTTTTTTGTTTGTTTTTGAAACAGGGTCCTGCTAGGTTGCTGAGGCTGTCCTTGAACTTATTATCCTCCTATCTCAGGCTCCCAGGGATGCCTCCTCTTCCCTGACTTCACAAACACATACAACCTGAGAGGCATACCTCTTCTACTCTGTCTTCACCTACAAATTCTATATTCAGTTTTGTTTTGTTGTTCTTAGGTACCACTCATACTGGATGTGTATTGTGCATATCAGTATGGTTTTATTGTGCATAACACTAATGACCGTTCTGTTGAACTCTTCCATGTGTTCATTTCCCATTCGAGTGTCTTCCTGGGTTAATAGTATTTCCCAATCCTTTGCATTACAGGATTAGATGGTGAAATAGCAAATCCCTGTAACCATTACAAAAGGTTTCCCTCATATAAGGTTTTAAGTAATATATTACAAATGGGTTTTAATGACCATAAAAGTTTTATTGAAAATGAGAATATAAAAAAATCTGGTACATTTGTTTTTATCAAGCAATACAAGCAACATGCTTTTCCCTTTTCTTTGTGTGTCAGAACATTTGATCTAACATTAACATCTCTGTTTGTGTTTGAGTGTTTGTGGGGATTGACCCCGGGGGTATTCTACCTTTGATTTACACTCCCAATGCTTTTCTTTTCATTGTTTTAGAAAAAGGGTCTTCTGAGGTTGCTGAGAGTCTTGCTTCATTGCTAGGGCTGTCCTCAACCTTAGGATCATCCTGCCTCAGCCTCCCAAGTACTGGGATGACAGGCATTCACCACCATGCCTGGCTTAAATTTACTCCTTTGTTATGATAGTCGTAGTAGTATTCTTTTTTCCTTAAGATCATTCTTTCTTTTTATAGTGGAATTCCCCTTGTACAAAACAATGTTACATTAAAGAACCTGTAAATTTACCAAGAGTGGAAATGAATTATAGATACAAAGATTATTTATAAAAGGAAAATCACCTTAAATATTCTTTGTGTTTTACATATTTCATATTTGCTTAAAATTATTTTATATTTTTTCCTCAGTCCCAGGAAGGAACCTTGTGAAGAAGAGCACAAGGTATAGTAAAAAAATATCTGAGCAAAATACAGGGATGAGAGATGAAGTCATAAAGAGTATAATAGCAGAAATAATGCTATGAATGTGTACAGCTCAACCAATTCCAATATCCAAGACATGCCTGGGGAGTTTCAGAGAAGGGAGGGACCTGGTGGGGAGGGCACCAAGAACTTTGTACCTGTGTCTGTCTGAAACTATGTACCTGATACAATGTAAGACATACAATGCACCAAATTACAAAGAAGAAAAAGAAAAAATCACTACCTTCCTGTTCTTTTTCTGGATCACCCTTACCTTCATGTTGTTAATCAAGTTTGGTAAGTTTGGTCATGTATGATTTTGTCACTTTGTAGCACAAACCCACAGTCAAAAATGTGGAATTTGACTCCAAAGAAGGAAGCTGAGTTCTGAGATACATTGTTTTAAAGATAGAAAACAAAGAAATAAACACAAAGATATACTTTATGCGTCGATGACAGGTCCAAGCCTCCACAGAGACATTACATTACTCTGATAAAGTGACACGTTTAACTTATCTCACCGATTTGATGCATTTTCTGATCCAGCCTTATGGAATTTCATCATCACTTTGGTGCCATAAAATGCTAGGTTACTGCCATGAAGGAGCTTGGAAGGAGTCATTTCACCTTTCTTGGTTTTACTCCGATTGTAAGTAGATAATGGGGTACAGTAGTAATTCCTTCTGTGTGCCCAGCTGGACCAGTTTGTGTCTATTGAGATGAAATCTGGGTAGCAGCTCCCTTTCCAGAGCTCCACACTAGCAGCTCAGCAGTCTCACCCAGCTCCCGGGGTTGTGGCAATGTTTGGCTCCAGTTTCAGTGAGCACCTTCACTTTGGAGTATACCAGGATGTGGATGAACTAAGAACTGTGAAAGGCATTGGGGAAGAATAGGTCAGTGCAGACGGGAAGCTTCCTGTTGGTGCTGAAGCCCCAGGAGATTCTCCCACTCTGGCTGTTTAAGGAAAACCCAGGAAGTAAAGGCAGAAGGGGCACAGCTGTGTCTCGTTCTGCTTGCTTCTACCTGTCAGAGTATAAGAGTGTTATATTAAAGAGTGGATGGAGATGAAAGCGTAGAATTGAGAATAGCCCCCTTTGAAATTTTGGAAAGGTGTTTCTTTCACTCAAACAGAAATGAAGGAAAATTGGCAAAAACAGCAATGGCCTGTGATGATAAAATTACAGTAAGCACAAAAGTATTTTTATGGACTGGTATTTTGTGGACCAAATTGTAACAACTAAACAGAGTCAAGTTATAAACTCAATGAAAACAAAAAAAATCTTTGTAATGAAAGATACCAGGTATCTTAGTATCATGCTTTTTTGAAAGGTTGAAGAAAAATCAACTTTGCTTAAAAATACTGAAGAGGAAATGGAAAACCATTCTCATGGTGCCTCTGCTGCAGCTGACCCATCAATTCAAGAAAAGAGGAGTGGGGATCCAGAGAGCCTGTTGTTTTTTTCCCGAGGAGACTGAACTGGACGGGTAAGAGGATGGAAATATTTCACAGCACCTAGTTGTTATTCTCCTAGATTACCAACTCTAATTTGGGCTAGTATACATGATAAACCAATTTTATGCTTTCAGTAGGGATTTTCACATTGCATGCTTATTAGAAAACTAAACCAACAATGAGACACCCTTTCCCCCAAATATAATGATATGTACTTTATAAAAATAATAATAAAAACTAGCATTGGCAACTGTGAGGAAAATGGCATTCTGATGTACTGTGGGTACAAGCAATTGGAAAACATTTTTGGAGGGTAATTTAGCAGCAGGTCACAGAATTTCAAATGTATTAGTCTTCGGATCTATCAGCTTTACTTGTGGGTCTGATTCCTTCTGGAAGACAAAATCATGATTTTCCAACACAAACATGCACACATAGTTAAAGACACTTATTATACATTACATATTATATACAATAGGTGACTACATTTAATATATAGAATAGGTACATGAAGGATATGTAGTATATAAAGGTTTTTGAAAATGTTACATGTATACATATGTTTGTTCAGAATGTTTATCATTGCATTTCATATCATAAAGTTGGAGGTTGTCTAAATATTCATCAATAAGAAAGTAGGTAAGTGGTCAATCTTACCCATAGAATAATGTCATTTGGAAACATTTCAAAAGCAGAGTTGGATCTATAGTGTCCTGTGTATTTTACAATTACAGCTCATTTAAAGCATTTAGTTGGAGGGCACATGTTAAGCAACTGTGTTCTAATACAGTGACATCTGCCAAGCTACAGAAGGAAGCTGCCTGCTACAGTGGCACTCTGCCCAGCCACCAGCAAAACTGCTAGGTAGATTTTTGGTTTTGGTTCCCAATGCATTAGTGCTCAAATATTGGACCCTGAAATCAATCCAAATATTGCTAAGGGATTGGAGTGGGAATCCATGCTCCATCCATATTTCAGTAGTCAGGAGAAAGCTACTAAAATTGCATAAAGGGTCTTTGATATGCTGAATCAAGAATTGGAAACCTATTCTATAATGAAACAGAACAGTGAATATTTTGGGCTTTGTGGACCATGAATTTTATGGTCTCTATTCTTGTAGTCTGAAATCCAGTATAGGTAATAAGTGAATGGGCATGTCTACATTCCAATGTAACTTTTATTTTCAGAGTCCTTGGCTAGCACATACTACATCCTTGGTTCCTTCAGCAGCACTACAGTGAATCACTCCCTCAGACCCCTAAACTTCATTTACAGAAACAGAATGGGCTGGCTTTGGCCCGCAGACACTACTTAGCTGATTCGCAGGTCCTGGTGATGCAGGGAATCTTCTTGTGAGGACCCTGCACGCATGTCATCATCCTTTCTAAACACACCTCAGTACGCACCATACCATGTTTCTCCACAATGCCTTCACATGCAATTACAAAAAAGCGGTTTGTCAAATAAGATTCTTTTCTGAATTTCTACTGCTGGAATAGAATTCAATATTTAATATGACTAATACTTTGTTAGTTAACTATAATGAAATATCTAGAATTAGGTGTAAATATCAGTGTGTCTGTGGTCATTATTTTCAAATGTGGGCAAAATGATAATCAGCTAGTTGGTAACAGAGAAATTTTCAAGGGGCGTTTTAGTTTAGTTATTTTTTTTTGTACTAGGTATTGAGCCCAGAGGCATTCTACCTCCAAGCAACACCCCAGCCCAATTTTATTTCTTATTTGGAAACAAGGTCTCACAAGGTTTCTGAGAGCCCTATTCAGTTGCTGAGGCTGGCTTCAAACCTGTGATCCTCCTGTCTCAGCCTCCCAAGTACTACGATTACAGGTGTGCGACACCACACCTGGCTTAGTTTAGTTTTTAATTTTATGAATTTAGTATTTTTAGTGGCCCTTAAATGTTATTAAAAACATTAAAGTGTTATAAATGGTAGAGGTAATAATTACATAAGAACTGAAAACTGCAGCTAAAGAAGCAGAAAATGAGTTCATCCTCAATTCTGCCCCTCCTCTAGGAGCCTGTGTCACTGACTCCAATTCCTTCCTGTTCTTTGTTTTCCTTTCTGGGGGCTGGGATGGACAGAGCATGCCAGGCAAGTGCTCTGCCCTGAGCTCCTCCCCAGCCCTGCATTCACTCTGGAACTCCCTCCAGTCACTGTCACTCCCCCTCTTCTCTAGAATTGAGTTTGCCCAGGTGGCCACCGGTTCTTACTTTATGAAGTCCTGACACAATTCCTTTGACCTCATTTGACTCATGCTGTCAGCAGTCTTTGACCCGATGGAGAACGCCTTCAAAACAGGTTCTTCATGTGGCTCTCACACTCTGGCCCACTCCCCTGGTTTCCTCCAGCCTTTGTCGTCCATCCAGCTTGTCTATGCAAGTCCTCACCCTCCACCTTTCACATCCAACTCTCTCCGGCTCAGTCCTCGATCTTTTCTCTGATGGAGTTCACCTCTTGGTTTCTACTATTTATTTCCAAATCTATGTCTCCAGCTCAGATCTCTCATCCATTCCAGACATGTATATACAACTACATGGTTGTTGACATTTCTCTATGGTCAGCTATTGAGCATGGCCAACTCAGACGTCCCAAACTGAGCCCCTGATATGTTTCCTCTCATCTGCCCCTCTATCCTACTTGAGTTCATGACAAAGCTTCCAGTTGCTCCACCAGAATTCCTTGGTATCATTCTTGACTCATCGGTCTTGTATGCCTTATGTCTGAGCTCAGCAGACTTGTCAGGTCTACCTTCAGAACATGTCCAGAAGCTGGTCTCAGCTCCCCTGTCCAAGCTAGCACCACCTGCAGTCTAGATTAGTGTAACCATCTGCAAATTGTTCTTTCTGCTTTTTGTTTTTGTTTTTAAATTATCTTTCTGAGTTTGGCGTGGTGGCACATGCTTGTAATCCCAGTACTTGAAAGGGTGAGACAGGAGGATCGCAAGTTTGCAGCTAGCCTCAGCTACTTAATGAGGCCCTCCCCAGCTTAGTGAGACACTGTTTTATCTGCATTTTTTTTTTTCGGTACTGGGGATTGAACGCAGGGGTGTTCTACCTCTGCGCTACGCCCTCTACTTAGTGAGGCCCTATTTTTTATACTTTATTTTGAGACTGGGTCTCACAAAGTTGCGGAGGGCCTCACTAAGTAGAGAGAGAGAGAGAGAGAGAGAGAGAGAGAGAGAGAGACAGGGAGAGAGAGAGAGAGAAAGAGAGAGAGCGAGAGCGTGGGCACACACGCATGCGCAAGCTGAGGCTGGCTGCGAACCCGGATCCTCCAGTCTCCGCCTCCCAAAGTACTGGGATTACAAGCATGCACCACCACGCCCGGCTTGAGACACTGTTTTAAAATAAAGATAAAAAATAGGGCTGGGGATGTAGCTTGGAGGTAGAATGCCCCTGGGTACAATCCCCAGTACTGCAAAATAAATAAATAAATCTCAGTAGTCTGTATTGGGAAGGGGGAGAGTGGGAAGCATGGGGGGATACCCAGTGCTGTGTGCATATATGTCACTGTCAACATGATTTACATTATGATGTGAGACTATCATGCACCAATAAAAGCATATTTAAAAATTGCAGCCAGGCATGGTGGTGCTTGCTTGTAATCCCAGTGCTTGGGAGGCTGAGACAAGAAGATTGCAGGTTCGAAGCCAGCCTCAGCAACTTAGTGAGTCTCTCAACAACATAGTGAGATTCTGTTTCTAAATAGAAAAAAATAAAATAGGTCTTGGGGGGTAGCCTGGAGGTAGAATGCCCTGGATTTCATCTCCAGAACCACAAAAAAAATTGCTTGGTAAATGTGTGATGGACCAAATTGGATTCGATAACACCACTGTGCAAAGGATGAAGAAAGAACAGAAAAATCTGTAACAGTATTTGTTACTAAAATGGTTTCAGAGTAAACATTGATCCATTCTGCTATAAAAAATTATCTTTCCATCAATTCTTAACACATGACCTATTAAATAAGGTCATGTTATTTGGGTGCAGTGGTGCATGCCTGTAATCCCAGTACTTGGAAAGCTGAGACAAGAGGATTGTACTTTTGATGTCAACCTTAGCAACTTAGCGAGACCCTGTTTCAAAGTAAAAAGAAAATAGGGCTGGTGTTTAATTCATGTCAAATGTCCCTGGGTTCAATGCCCACCCTGTACCACCACAACAAAACTTGTTATGCCGGTCCTCTAATTGCCTACCAGTTCACTCAGAGAACACCCCAAGGTCCTCCTAATGTCTTCCAGGCAATACTTGATCTGACCCTGTTTGATCTCTGATTTTATCTTGTATTTTCTGTCCCTTTCACTCACCTCCAATCAGCTGATCCTAGCTGTATTCCACAACACTCCAGGCATGCTCCTGTGCCTGCAGTTTTCCACCAGGTAGTTTCCTGGCTTGCTCCTTCCATTCCTGCAGTGCTTTGTTTAAAGCCACTCTCTCAACACTGGCTGGCATCCCGCCACCTCCCCTCCCAGACAACACATCAGAAGTTCATCTTCCTGCTTTACTTTTCCTCCTCAAACAGACTATGTATTTGACCTGTCAGGTTTGTTTGTTGTTACTGTATACAGTATACATACTTCACTGCCATAAGTAGGATTTTTCTGTTTACTAGCATGCCCTTAGTGTTTAGAAAAGGGTCTAGTGAGTGCCGGGCGTGGTGGCGCACGCTTGTAATCCCAGTACTTTGGGAGGCGGAGACCGGAGGATCCAGGTTCGCGGCCAGCCTCAGCTCTCTCTCTCTCTGCCTGTCTCTCTCTCTCTCTCTCTCTCTCTACTTAGTGAGGCCCTCTGCAACTTCGTGAGACCCTGTTTCAAAAAATAAAGTATAAAAAATAGGGCCGGGGGCGTAGCGCGGAGGTAGAACGCCCCTGCGTTCAATCCCCGGTACTGCAAAAAAAAAAAAAAAGGGGGTCTAGTGGTTAAGTAGCTACTCAATAAATTTTAGCTCAGTGGGTGAATGAAGTTTACTTTAGGTCAATTGTTTGAAACAGAATAGTTCTCACTTAAAACAAAAGTTCAATAAGGGTCCATTGTGACAATTTGTCTGGCAATTATATGCATTTTTCAATTATGGGGGTATTTCTATTAAGTTATATTCTCCATATTAATTTGTTCCTACAGAGGCAGAAAAGTTCAATATCGTGACTTGTCATTACTTACTTATTCTTTTACTGGAATTTATGATTGCTTTAGTTATAGTAAATAGATCAAAGGAATTGCAAAGTCTATTGCATTTTATTGAGAAAAATAAAAGGGTAATCAATTTAATGGACTTAGAGAAATGATTGGCAAAGGGTTAAGAGCGTTCATTATCTGAAATAAAAAGACAAATGTTGAATGTATTTCTTTCTGTGGGAAGAGAGAAGTCTACAGACAATGTCTTGTAACACGCAGCCTGCTTGTCTTACATAGGCTTTTGGGAAGAGTGGAGGTGCGTTATCAGCCAGTGATCCTAAGGTAAGCAGGCTGACATCTGGGAAGAGTGAACTTTCAAGACCGGCCATGCTACTTCTGTAGCAGCATGGTTAGTCACGTGGTAGCTTTGGTGATTGGTAGCTCTGGGTGATTGGGGGCATAACTATTGCAGTGAGCTTGTCTCTGATTGGCTGTCTTTGGGGAAGCAAATGGCTAATATCAGTTGGTGAGTGGAGGGTCATGGTGATTGATTGATTGAATAGGCTTAAAACTGGCTTGGGTGGCTACTAATTACTAATTACCATGGCTACATGTCAGGCAATGTTGCCCAAGTTTGAGGCAATTTTAATCGGATGCTTTCTGGTTAAAAGTTGATTTTCAGCAAATGTTCATGATGAAAACTACTTCATATTTTGAAATTGTAGATTTATTTTGTATTGGCTTAAGAGGAATTTTTTAATAGTCGCTGTCAGGAATATTATCCTTTTTAATTTGTTTAGTCTGAACTAGGGAAGTATTTACATAAATTGATTTTTTTGTGTGAATACTTGTAATCCCAGTACTTGGGAGGTTGAGACTGGAGGATCCAGGTTCACGGCCAGCCTCAGCTACTGAGGTCCTCCACAACTTAGTGAGATCCTGTTTCAAAATAAAGAATAAAAAAAAAAAATAGGGTTGGGGGTATAGCTCAGAGGTAGAATGCCCCTGGGTTCAATTCCCAGTACCGCAAAAAAAAAAAGTAACTAAAATGCTCTCTTAGTAAATCTAGATTTTTACATTAGTATTACATACCAGGTCATTTTATATCCAAACAAAATCATAACCAATCATAATACTGCTATTTTTGAGCTATATATAATGAGATATGTTTATTTTAAAAATAAGGTTTTACACCAAGATATTTTCCCGCTTACTTGTTTACACAATATGTCTCATGCAATTTTTTTTTTTTTTGCGGTACCGGGGATTGAACCCAGGGGCGTTCTACCTCTGCGCTACACACCGGGCCTATTTTTTATACTTTATTTTGAAATCGGGTCTCACGAAGTTGCGGAGGACCTCACTAAGTAGAGAGAGAGAGAGAGAGAGAGAGAGAGAGAGAGAGAGAGCGTGCGCATGTGCGCTGAGGCTGGCCGCGAACCTGGATCCTCCGGTCTCTGCCTCCCAAAGTACTGGGATTACAAGTGTGCGCCACCACGCCTGGCTTCTCATGTAATTTTTAAAACTTCATCTGAATTAAACATTTCTAAATAGAACTGAAAATTCAGCACAAATCCAACTACTGCTCCCCTGTCTGAGAGGCATTGCTTTGCAGACAGTGAGCTTGAGCCTTTTAGTGAAGCATCCGAGTTTAATGTAGTGTTTATCTCTTTTTGACATATTTTAAATTTGCCTTAGATCCTAGGAAACAGATGCCATGTACCTAGTCTTTGTGTTTACATTGTGTTCTTGAGCAGAAGAGCTTTCTCCCATGTTTTCTGCATAGTGAGCTCCTCTTTTACATGTTATCTCTTCTGTAAAACTATCCTTGTGCTCAGATCCACTTTTTCATATAGCGAGTCAACTCTATCACATTGTCTCTTAATTGTACACTCACTTGTGTTTTGAAGCAGGGAATATCCATTTCCTTATAGTTAGCTGGCACTTTAAAACATATTTTCTGAATTAAAATGGGAAAGAGATGGAAATTTACCACAGTTGATTTTTATATTGTCAGTAGAATTTTTTTCTTTTCTTTTTTTTAACAAAACAATTTTTTATGGATTTTTAAGTTGTCGTCCTGCCTATGCTTCCTATATGAAGGAAGCAAAGACAAGTGAAAATGAGAAAGAGTCCTTCAAAGAACCTGTGACCACACGAGTAGTTGAGAAGGCTGTTTCCCCAACCGGAGTTGATCAGCAAGAGAAGGATGGCTGCTCATCACATGAAAAATCTCTGGAAGAAAGAAGGTAAAATTGCAATTCTTCACTTCCCTGTGTAGAAATGTCAGCAGAGATGACTTTTTCTGGACACAAGACAGAAAAAAATAGAATCTTGTAGAATATGATTTTTCATGCTGTTGGAAATGATCCAATAGAAAAAGACATGTTTATTCAATTTAATTTTGTTTCTATTAGAAAGCTTGATCATTGTCTTTGAGGATTTATAGTACAGTAATTGTCCTAAGAACTTCTATTCCTGTATATTTTTACAGTAAGTGGTAATTGTTTGTTCTAAATTATTTGAGAGATGTAATATCTTAATGTAATTGAATGTGCAAATGATGATGTAAAAGCTAAATGATCATGCATACATTTTTTTAAATTATGGAATAAAATCATAAAAACACGTAGGCTTTACTGAGCAATGCCAGCATGAGTAGCTATGATTTTGTAAGGTACCCTAAGGTATCAGGTTATCAATTTAATATTGTTTAGATACTTTTTTTTGCGGTTCTACCTCCGAGCCACACCCCCAGCACTATTTTTTATTCTTTATTTTGAAATAGGGTCTCATTAAGTTGCGGAGGGCTTCATTAAATAGCTGAGGTTGGCAGCAAACCTGTGATCATCCTGTCTCACATCCCAAGAACTGGGATTACAAGCCTGCACCACCACACTCGGCTATATATGTTTAGATCGGGTATAGTTTTAGAGGAATAGAAAGTAAAATATTGACAGTTTAGCAGAGATGGATACTTTTAGATTATTACATTGTAAAGTATAGAAACCTTGCTTCCCTGTACCAGCCGAGCCACTGACATGATGCCTGTTGATATCTTTCTTTAGGAAAATGACAATTTAATTTATTGAAAGTCTATTTTCTAAACATAAAGGTTTAACTTTATGTTTTTAAAAATATTCTATAATTCAGAAACTATAGTTATAATCAGAAATGGAATGATACTATACATTCTTTGTTATTATATCACTCAAAACCAGTAGAAGATAAATATCAGTTTTTCAGCATGTTTTGAACCACACATTGTGGAGACAGACTTTCTGGTTTGAATTCCGGGTCAGTCAGTGACCATGAGTATGGGATTGGGCATGTTATCTAGCCATTCTTTGCCTAGTTTCTTCCTTTATAAAATACCTAAGTTGTTTCCTATCTCAAGGAATTGTGAGTATTCGCATGAGTTTCACACATGTCCAGTGCTTACAATGGTGCATTGTAATTGCATAGTAGACCCTGAAAGAGCAACCTCCTGTCACCATCACAAAATGTTTCCCTCATATGAGGACTTAGGCAGCATATTCCAGTTGGGCTTTAGTGCCCATAAAAATGTATTTTTATTGAATATGACAATAAGAAAAAATCAGGTGTATTTCTTTCTATCAAGAAATATAGGCAGCATGTTTTTCCTTTTAAGTGTCAGAAAGTTTGAGCCAAAATTAGTATTTTTTGTTTTTTATGGTATTGGGGTTTCAATCCAGGAGCATTTTACATTTCAGTTATACTCTCAGCCCCTTTTATTTTTTGTTATTATTATTTTTTTTGAAACAGGGTCCTGTTAGCTTGCTGAGCTTCCCACAACATTGCTGAGGCTGTCCTTGAACTTGCGATCCTCCTATCTCAGCCTCCCAGGGAAGCCTCCTCTACCCTGTCTTCACAAACACATACCACCTGAGACAGGGATGCCTCTTCTACTCTGTCTTCACGTGCACATGCTATATTTAGTTTTATTTGGTTATTTTTGCACATTACTCATATTGGATGCATATTGTGCTTATCAGTGTGTTTTAATGTGCAATACACTAATGACAATGCTGCTGAGCATTTTCCATGTGTTCAATTCCCATTTCTGTATCTTTTTCTTTGAATTATCTTTTCAAATCTTTTCCATTAGAGGATGTGATACTGAAAGAGCAAACTCCTGTCACCATTACAAAAGGTTTCCCTCATATAAGGTCTTAGGTAATGTATTCAAAATAGATTTTTGTGCCCATAAAAGTTTATTTTTATTGAAAATGACAATAACAAAAAACATGATATATTTCTATCAAGTAGAATAAGCAACATGCCTTTCCTTTTGCTTTGAATGTCAGAACATTTGATGTAAAATTTCATCTGTGCTTGTGTGTGTGGTACTGGGGATTGACCCTTGGGGAATTCTATGTTTTGAGTTACACCTCCAGCCCTTTTTATTTTTACTTTTTCTGAAACAAGCTCTTCCTCGGTTGCTGAGAGTCTTGTTACATTGCTGAGGCTATCCTCAAACTTGGCATCCTCCTGTCTCAGCCCCCCATGTACTAGGATGACAGGCATCCACCACCATGCTTGGCTTAAATTTACTCCTATGGTATTTTGAGTATTAGTAGTCTTCTTTTTTCCTTAAGATCATTTTCTTTATGGTTGAATTCCCCTTGTAGAAAACTATGGTATTTTAAACCAGACATGGTGGCACACACTTGTAATCCCAGTACTTGGGAGGCTGAGACAGGATCACAGGTTTGTGACCAGCCTCAGCTACTTAGTGAGGCCCTCTGCAACTTAGTGAGACCCTGTTTCAAAAAATAAAGAATAAAAAATAGGGAAGGTGATATAGCTCGGAGGTAGAATACCCCTGGGTTAGGGTTAGGGTATTGTAAAAAAAATTTTTTTTACAGAACAAAATACATCAAAATGCAAAGTGATACATCACAAAAATGTACATTAAAAATAGATTATGAAAGTTACATAACAAATGTAGAATGTTTTGTTATGTGGAGACATTTACTTTGACAATTGATTAAGAAAAAGTAACCATTGATGAGGTTTTTGACTCAACTAAGCCATTAGAAAGAGCCTCAGAGGATCATAAGATGCTGCCTCGTAATTATAAGAAAATTTTTCATCTACTCAAAAAACATAACAAGGAGCATCAAGATAGGACAATTACATAAATACAAGGCTTTCTATGTATATGATAGCAGTACGTGCACACTTTGCTTAGCACAGCACCATAGGACTCTGATATGTTACAGCCTGTTCATGTCTTATATAGGCTTTACATCAAAATAGAATGAACAATCTTGTACATTCAGCCAAAGAGTGACGATCCTTGCCAGGGCACTTTCCTCAGGGTTTTGTTGGCTCTGCTGCACTCCTGTGCCTATACCATTGTCAGGTCAGGTTGCCGTTGTTGGTGGCTGGAACACTGCAATGACCTCAGAACTGTTTTCCTTGCTACGCACCTCCTGAAATCTTGCTGTGTTCTGCAAATTTATACATGCAAAAAATATATTTGTGGAACTGGGGAATGAACCCAGAGGGGTTCTACCTCTGAGCTACACCCCATCCTTCTCTTTTCTATTTTGAAACAGAGTCTTGCTAACTTAGTGTACGCTGGCCTCCAACCTGTGATCGTCCTGTTTCAGCTTTTCACATACTGGGATTATGGCCATTCTTGTACATTTTTAAATTTTCAGACTTGCTTGTGTTAACCCCTTCCTTAAAACCCATCTATCACTTGTCATTGCTATAGAGATCGCTCTCCTCTTGCTTTCTCCTGCTTCTCTCTGTGTCCAAGCCTCTGTATCTCATGATTATTCTTGAAATAAAACTTTTTGTTTTCAACAGTTTTAGTGAGATATTACTGATGTATGTTTGCCTGCACATACACAAAATGTTCAGTGGGATACATTTTGATATTATTAAACACATTGTTGAATCACCATAATGAGGATGTTTAACAGATCCATCACCCCCAAAGTTTCCTCAGGCCCCTTTATCTTCCTTCATTAAAAACTACCAAGTGGTTTTCTGAAATATTTGTACCATCTTCCATTCCCTTCAGCAGCTTATGAGCATTCCAGTTTTACCCTGTCTTCATAAATACATACTATTTTCAGTTTTGTTTTGTTATTTTTAGTACAATGCTTCTAGTGGGTGCATATTGTGCATACAGTGTAGTTTTTATGTGCATTACACTGATGACTAATGATGTAGAGTAGTTTTCCATGTGTTCGTTTTCCATTTATGTATCTTCTTCATTAAATGGTCTTTTAAAATCATTGACCATTTTAAAATTTAGGATGTTTGTTGAGTTTTAAGAGTTGATTAAATATTCTGGATACTCTTCCTTTATTGAATCTAGTTTTGGACAAAAATTTTCCCCACCGTTTGTAGCTTGAATTTTGTCATTTTCATTTTGTGTTTAAATCACAGATGATTGATTTTAATGATGTCCACAAGTTGATTTTTAAAAATACTTTTGTTGGTGCATTGTAGTGACACATCATAATGAAGTTGAGAGTGATAGGGACACACATGCACACAGCGCTTGGTGAGCTTCCCCCAGATCTCACCCTATTCCCTCCCCTTCCCTGGACACAATATTGAGATTGGCATTGATAATTTCATATATGTACATAGCATTATTTGCAGTGTTTCCTTTATCAAATCTCCAAACCCCTCTTGATTCTCTCCTCTGTACCCCCTCCATTGCTCCACTAGTTTTTCTGACCCTTAGTCTAGAGGGTTTTTTTTGTATCCGAATTTCTCCCTACCTCCCATATAAGGGAGAAAACATTGACCCCCTCACTTTCTGTGACTAGCTAATCTCACATAGCGTAATGTTCCCTTGTTCCATCCATTTTCCTGCAAATGACATAATTTTGTTCTTCCATATGGCTTAATAGAATTCCATTGAGTATTCCATAAAAAATAAGAAGTATTAAACATCATTAGCAATCATGGAGGTGCAAATCAAAACTACACGGAGATTCCATTTAGCCTATCAGAATGGCAATCTTTAAGACTACAAGCAATAATAAATGCTGGTGAGGATGTGGGGAAGTAGGAAGAACTCTTACACACTGTTGGTGGGATGGACAAGAAGTGCAACTGCTACAGAGATCAGTGTGAATGTTCCTGAGAAGACTGGGAATGGAACCACCGTTGGATCCAGCTATACTACTCCTGGCCATCTTTCCAAAGGAATTCAAGCCAAAATATCACAGCGGTATATGCGTATCCATGTTTATAGTAGCACAATTCACAATAGCCAAATGAGGGAACCAGCCTAGGTGTCTATCATCAAATGAATGGATTATGAAATTATGGGATATATTTTTATCCCTTAATAGTTTGTTTTGAACAGCAGAAGATGTAAATTTTGATAAAGTCCCAATTTATGCATTTGTTCAATTATGGGTTTTGATTTTGGTGTCATATGTCAGAAATCTTTGTCTAGCACAAAGTCAGAAAAAATTTTCTTGTATGATTTCTTCTAGTTGTACTGTTTTAGGTGTTGCTTTTGATCAATCATCCATTAGAGTTTATTTTTTGGATATGATATGAGCTGTGGATCCAGGTTTATTTGTGGATATGGATATCCAGTGGTGTTAGAACCATATGTTGAAAAAGCTATTTTTCTTCACTGCACTGTCTTTGTGCCTTTGTCAACAATAAGTTGGCTCTCTTATGTGTGGGTCTAACAGCCTCTAGCATTATCAGTCCTTCCCAAGGACACATGTTCAGTGGTCACAGTATCCTGATGGTACAAAGGTAGCATGAATATTTATTTCTTAGCTGGGGACTTGCTTGAATGGCATAACAAGGGTTTAACAAACTGTCTTTTATGTGTGTATGTGTGTGTGTGTGTGTGTGTGTGTGTGTATGGTACTGGGGATTGAACCCAGAGGCACTCTACCTCAAAGCTAGACTCTCAGACCAATTTTATTTTTCAATTTGAAACAGGGTCTTGCTCAGTTGCTGAGGGCCTCACTAATTTGTGAAGGCTGGTCTCAAACCTGCAATCCTCCTGTCTCAGTCTCCCAAGTACTGGGATTACAATCCTGTGCCATGACTCTCGGCTCTGTTTCTTACTTTTAATGAGTCAAATTGACCTCTGTGGGAAGAGACTAGGATTTTATAAGAAGATGAGAAGACCATATGGAGTTTTAAATAATAATCCCACACAGATTTACATATTATATACCTTCTAGTAGAAATAATGTAATGCCTACTGGGTTAACAGTTTTGATTGGGGTGACCTCAGAGTATAATAAATTAACTTCCGAGTGCCATTATACCTAGACTAAACAAGTCAAATATATGATTTAATTGACCCAAATCATTGACAACAGAACAAGTTTCCCCAGGGAAAACAGCACAATCCTCTTCTAGGATCCATATTGACAATGGGGCTTATGAGCTTTATGTTTGATCAGGATAGCCCAATGTGTAACCACTCTTAGTGGTTCAATTGTTTGAGGATCAAAGTCTTAAGTGATCTGTATTTAGATGGGGTTCAGATCTATCTAGTTTCTATTTAAAATTTATCTTGGTATGGAAAGGACAAGAGATATAAGGCTAAGTTTGTAACTAAGCCTTCTGCTTTAATAGATGATATAATCTTAATTTAATACTTTTCCCAGGCCCTACCCAAGAGCAAGGTTGTTAAGGTTTCAGTGCCTGGTAATTGCATAGCATTTACAACTTATTTCCAGAGATGGAAACCCTCCTCTTGACAACATGTCCATAATTAACCTCCTTTTAAACTATTCCAATATTGCTTGTCATCGAATTCTTAATCCTTACTGAATGAACATGCTGGGCTGCAAATATCTTTGTAATGGACCACACATTATGGGTCCTTATGTCCTTCTTCAACCAATTGTGAATGCTAAAAAACTTTTCAGATGGGCACGGTGACAGACACCTTTAATCTTGGGATGCTGAAACAGGAGGATCACAGATTAAAGCCAGCATCAGCAACTTAGTGAGACCCTGTTTCAAAATAAAATATAAAATAGGGCGGGGGCTGTCGATTGGAGGTAGAAAAACTCTGGGATCACAAATTTAAATTTTAAAAACCCTGTATGGCCAGTCATGTAATCACTTATTATATTTAAAACTGTGCCTAACCAATCCCTAACACTAGCCTTTACCATGTGAATTCCTCTCCCCATACCTCAGCCTTCAATTATAACTTCAATTATAACTAATTGAAGGCTGAGGCATGGGGAGAGGAATATATTGTGATTTTATTTATTCTAGCTTCATCACATCTTGCTATATATTCTATATAATATATAATTATATTCTATATAATCAGGATTGGCATCAAACTCTAAGTATGCACTTATTGGAACTCTATAAGCTGTAACACAAACAATTGCATGTGAAGTCACTCTACCTATTTTACTCTGTCTTTATATTAAATGGATCTGTTACTTTATCAATAGTAATCTGAACTCAAGAACATTCATGGAAAAAAATTTTTTGTAGTACTAGGGGTGGAACCCAGGGGCCTTCTACCTCAGGGCTATATCCCCAGCCCTATTTTATTTTTTATTTAGAAACAGGGTCTCATTAAATTGCTGAGGCTGTCATTGAACCTGCGATCCTCCTGTCTCAGCCTCCCATGTACTGGGATTACAAGTGTGCTCCACCACACCTGGCTAGCAGAGCTCCTTTTGACTTCACAGAAGGTGAATCTGAACTTGTATCATGTTTTCATGTTAAGTGTGTAGCAGGTCTATTTGCCCTATTCTTCATTTCAGAATACACTAATAGCATCACAATTAATGTTTTAACCTCTCTTTTCCCCCTCCCAAACCTCAGATCTTTATGACCTTCCAAACCCTAACATTTCCACACTTTACTTCATCTCCAAAACCCCAATCTAAACATCTATATTCCTATGAATCTGGGCATCAAAACCATGCTTCCAGTTTGATCAATTACTCCATCATTTATGAAAAACTTTATACCCCACACTTTTCCTATGTATCTGACACATTTCTATACTCTAAATGGTACAAGAGATAACTATCTACATATATTTTATGCCTTCATGCTATACCTTTTTCTTAAAATTTTCAATAATTCCGAGTATGTTTTTTCTGATAGCTTTTTCAAACTGTCCCTTTTCTCCAGGAAAAAAAAATTCTCCTAGCAGGGCATGGTGGCCTACTCCCATACTCCCAGTATTTGGCAGGCTGAGACAAGAGGATCGTAGGTTCAAGGCCAGCCTCAGCAAATTAGTGATACATTCAGCAACTTAGCGAGACAATGTTTGTTTCAAAAATTAAAAGTAAAATAGGGTTGGGGCTGTAGCTCAGATGCAGAATGCTCCTGGGTTTAATCCCAGTATCCCCCTCCCCAATCTTCCTATCAGTGGACCACAGACTTCAAGACTGTTCCACTCCCGTGTGCACTGTAGGTAGCTTTGTCTGTCATCATGCTGCTGGATTTCAATCTCGTTGCTTCTCTACAAAAACAGTTTGGTTTTTAATAAATATCTTTCAGGTCTCTACTTCTCTTCTTGGGTTTTAGTTTGGAATCCAAGTTCATTATAAATAGATTGACCCATCGGTCTTGGTTTTGAGATTTGTTAGCTGTAAAGGGTGAGAACTGTGAGCTTCTGCAGCCTGCCTGATGGGAATGGACACTCTTCCTGGCTCTGTGGGCACAGGACCGGTTTCCTCTGATGTTTTCAGATGACTTTCCCTCCATGTTGGGTAGCTTCCTGGCACACGTGTGCTGTTCCTCATCTAAATATTCAAGGGGGCTCTCTGCCAATCTCCAGGGTTCTCCCTCTGTACTGCTCTCTCCTCTCCAGTGTTGTGTCCCGTGATCTCTGTCTGCCTGCCAGGGTTTTACCAGACTCAGCTTCTGCACCTCAGCTCAGGGAGTTTGATAGACTGGACTTCAGTTCCTTCTCCTGTGTCAGGGCCTGGAGCTCTCTCAGCTGGGGGCCAGGGCACTGGGAAGGCTGACTTCATTTGTGTCCTTTCTTCAGGGCCATTGTCTTCATTGCCTCAAGTCCACAGTCTTGAAAATTGTTGTTGACTGCATTTGTCTGTTTTGTTTGTGGTTGACTCTGGTAGGAAGATGAATCAGTTGCTGTTACTCCATCCTGGCGGGAGGCAGAAGGCAGTAGAGCCTCAGCAGAGTCCATGGACTGGCTAGGATGCTCTCCTGCAGCCTCTGCCTAACTGCTTCCTGGTCCTCCTTCATGTCTCAGGGCGGCCATCCCTTCCTCAGGGTATCTTCCCAGGCTCTGTGCAGATGCAATTCCTTTATGTGATTCCAGAACTCTGTTTTCTTTTGTTAGTTTTTTTTTTTTTTTGCAGTAGTGGGGATTGAACGTAGGTGCATTCTACCTTCGAGCTACACCCCCAGTGCCATTTTTTATTCTTTATTTCAAAACAGGCTCTCAATATGTTGCTGAGGGCCTCTCTTAAATAGCTGTCTCGGCCTCCCATGTACTGGGATTACAAGTGTGCACCACCATGCCCAGCTAGAACTCTGTTTTCTTAGAGCATCTGTATGAATTCATAATGGTCATTTTGTCTTTATTTTCAACTCATCTTTAAGTGAAACTAGAGCAGGGTTCTCATGTCTTTTCTGCAGAGCTTGGTATAATGTGTTCCACTTGTAATGTGTTCCAATTGTAGGCTCTTAGTGTATACATTTGTTTGGTGTTTGAGTGAACAGTTGTGAAAATGTATAGTCTTGTATGTAAAACTATTCATATTTTTTCTCTTGTTTTCTCCAAGAAACAGATCATGACTTCATATCGATAATCCTGGATGAACTGTGTTAATTTGAAAAATTAATTCATGAAACTAAACTCCATGGAATCAGTTTCCTTAGCTAGCCAACTCCTTTCCTTCATTTAATATCCCATAATACATCCTCTGCAAATTTGCTGAAATAATACTACCTAGCAGGTTCTCGGATTTGGGTGTATTAAGCAAACTACAATATCCAATTTCCATAGCACAAGCAGATTAAGGTTCAAGAAAAGCAAAACTTTTCATAAGCAATAAATATAGAAGATGCAGTGAAGGGTCTCTACAAAAGGGAAAACCGATTCAAGACAGACAGTTATAGATACATCATATGATCCAGCTATACCACTCCTGGGTATCTTATCTTTTCAAAGAGACTTAAATCAGAATATTATAGGGATACTTGCATATCCATGTTTATAGCAGCACAATTGACAACAGACAAATTATGGAACCAACCTAGGTGTCCATCAACAGTTGAATGGATTACAAAATTATGGGAAATACAATGAAATGCTACTCAGCAATAAAGAAGAACAACATTATGTCATTCGCAGGAAAATGGATGGACTTGGAGAACATTATGTTAAGTGAGATTAGCCAGTCACAGCAAATGAAGGCTCATATGTTTTCTCTCATACGTGGAAGCTAGGAAAGAATTGGGATACAAAGGGGACTTTAGATAGTGGAGGAGAAACCCCAGTGGAGTGAGGGAGGTGGTCCGGGTGGAGGTGTGGGGGGAGGGAGAATTAATGAAGGAGATGCTTACACTAATGTTATGTACATATGGAACTACCAATGCCAATTTCAATATCATGGATGGGGAGGGTGAGGGAGCCAGGGGGAAGCTCACCAAGTGCTGTGTGCATGCATGTCCCTTTTGTAATTAAAGTCTATTTAAAAAGAGAGACAGAGAGATGGGGATCTCTCCCTTAGTACCTAATCTTCTATGATATATATATCATACATATATATATATATATATATAATATACATATATATAATATATATACATATATATGAGATAGAAACAGGACTGGTGAATCAAATAGGAGTTTAAGCCAAGAAACAAGAAAAGAATAAAGTCTAAGGTATGTAAAGAAATACAGCATAGCCGGGCGTGGTGGCGCACGCTTGTAATCCCAGTACTTTGGGAGGCGGAGACCGGAGGATCCGGGTTCGTGGCCAGCCTCAGCTCTCTCTCTCTCTCTCTCACTGTCTCTCTCTCTCTCTCTCCCTCTCTACTTAGTGAGGCCCTCCGCAACTTCGTGAGACCCGGTTTCAAAATAAAGTATAAAAAATAGGGCCGGGGGTGTAGTGCAGAGGTAGAACGCCCCTGGGTTCAATCCCCGGTACCTCACACACACAAAAAAAAGAAATACAGCATAAACTTGTATTCATAACATTAGTACTGAGAATACTGATTGGGCCTACACTACAATTGCTTTTTTTGTTAATGATTCTCTAATAAAGAAATGAAAAGTTGACTTTGAATACTATACAATAACTAACTCAATTAGTTAGACCTGGTTAAGAAACACTATCTGAAAGCTTTAACATTATTACTAGAGAGAAGGAAAAATGGACATAGAAATGTTCTATCAATTTTGCCACTAGGAGAAAGAAGTGATAATCAGAATTCTAACTGGTAATGTACAGCTTGAAAGAATGTATTTCAGAGCACACTGGGTGAAGGTCAATGAAATGATTGGTTTGCTTTGGTGTGTTTGTATGTTTGTGGTACTGGGGATTAAACCCAGGGACATTCTACCTCTGGGCTATACCCCCAGCCCTATTCTATTATTTTTACTTTGAAACAGGGTCTCACTAAGTTACTGAGGTTGGCCTTGAACCTGCAATCCCTCCCAAGAGGCACCATCACACCAGGCTAAGAAATTTTACAGATCATGTGCTAAAGTCCAAATCTCATCTCCTCTTGGGGAATGCTAGAAAAATTCTGGCATCTGCTTTCATGCTTATGACATTACTCTGATTGGTTTCCTGCTTATTTATGACCAAACTCCAGATAATTCACGTGGACTTATACATCCAAAACACTATCTAAAGAAGAATATAAGCATATACCCCTTTTTGGAATTTCTGCTTACCTTATTATTAGATATAGCATGCCTAGTATATTATCTGTTATATTTCATCATGGGAAAAGTATATTTTTGCCATGTTCAAAAACTATTAAAAGATTTCTTACATTCAAAACCTTGTTCCAAGGACTCCAGGATACACACAAATTTGTGGCCTAACCTCCAGGAACTGAGAGTTATAGGAGAGCTTTAAAATGAATATGAGAAGAAATAAGTAAAAATCATCTAAAATTTGAAATGAAATCTTGAACCTTGGCATTAGGGACTCTGGCATAAAACAAAATCTTTTGAGTCACTGGGAATGAGGACCCTTCCACATGAGCCCCATACAGAGAACAATGCTGAATAGGAATGATACCAGTGAGTGATATTGAGGAAATCAGCTTACATGCCTGTGCTAAGATGCCACAAACACCCAACATATCAGTATAATTCATCTGTACCAACATAAAATTTGACCATTTTAGTCATTTAAACACATAATTCCTTAGTGTTAAGCCAAAGGGCACCAGGCCTGTGAGAAAAGACAGAAAAAAAAGAGAAATCAAAACAATGTTCATTAGTAGGCTTCTAAAATGTACCAAGCACTTATTAGCACATTTGTCTTTCTCTACATCATAAAAATAAAATACTTAGGATGCGGACATCCCACACTCTGCTTCTTGATCTTTCCAGGAGGTTAAGAGTGAAATAATGGACACGGGTGATTCCCTGTTCCTCTGTCCACAATACCCTCCTCCTTCACAAGCACATTGCTGGCTCCTTTCCATCCTGTGGTTGTCAGCTCAAATGTTACCCTCAGATAAACATTCTCAGACCACAAAATTCCACAAGACTCCCATCCCCTTCCTAACTACAAACTCCTTACATTAAAAAAAAAACCAATAGTGAGCCGGGCGTGGTGGTGCACACTTGTAATCCCAGTACTTGGGAGGCTGAGACAGGAGGATCGGGGTTCGTGGCCAGCCTCAGCTATTTAATGAGGCCCTCCACAACTTAGTGAGACCCTGTTTCAAAATAAAGAATAAAAAAATAGGGCTGGGGGTGGAGCTTGGAGGTAGAATGCCCCTGGGTTCAATCCCAAGTACCGCAAAAAAAAAAAAAAAGCAAGTGTTACATTTTCTTTCAGTTCTTGGGGGGCAGTGGATGATGAATGAAAGCGGCACCCAGCTGGCCCATAGAAAGATTCAATGATAAGCCAAGACAGAGAAGGCTGAAAGAAGAAACACTGAACAAAGGTTTACTACAAGGGAATGCTTAGGCTGGGGCAAATCATTTTGAAAAGGGAAGGGATGAGGAACAAACAGACAAAAAGAGACAGAGATATGACCCAAGAATCAAACACAGTTTAAGCCATGGAAGGAAAGGGAAAGAATGAATACAGCACAGACTTTCACACTTGCATAACTGAGACTATTCCTCAGCATTACACTACAATTACTGTTTTATAAATGCTTCTATAATTAGTCATTTAGTTTTATTACAATAAAATAATTAATTAGTTAAACATGATTATAAACCACCTTCTAAATGCTGTAACATTATTATTAGGGAAAAAGAAAAATGGTTAAAGAAATGTTCCATCAATTTTACACTGGGGAAAAAA
>PVJS01016855.1:0-36934 GCA_004027185.1 Glis glis
ATATATATATATATATATATATATATATATTTGAATAAGGATACAAAGAATGGAAAAGGTGACAAGAATTGTTTAGAAATGCCAGTAAATTTTGAGAAAAGGAAATCAGATGTATTATTGGCAACTGACTTAGCCAAGGGAAAAGGATAACCCTCAAGGGCATAGGATAAGCAATGAGCCAATTTATCCCACACAGAACTTAAAGGCTCAGGACCTTGAGAGCATTAACTACTTCTGAAGACTGGGGTAAGGACGATGAGACTAAAAATAGCATTACTGAGGTACCCAGATTTTTTCCACAAGCTTTTACTGCCTGGAAATACATCTCTCCTCTTCCAGCAAAACAGAGGGAGAATAGTATACTCTCCAAGAAGACTGATTCAGTCAGGGTCTTGACTCAAAGAACTCATCACAGTAGAGGACAGGTACAAAACTTAAGATTGATACAAGTCTGCATAATGCATAGTGACATACCTCTGCTCTCTCATCATATTTCTGCATAGTGGAGAGGACAAAGATAGGCCTACAGACAATGAAATCATAGGATTTCCCCAGTGGAATAACAAGCTTTCTCAGTAATTATCCTAGCAAAATTCTTTATTAGTGAGATCCATCTACCAAGTTACTCCAATTGCTACTTATTACTCTACATTTAATTATATGCAGTTTGCAGCAGGTCACCAATTATTGGTCCAAACAAGGGCAAAAAAAGAACTCAGAAGAAATGGGCAACTAAGCTGGGCATGATGGCACACACTTGTAATCCCAGTACTTGTGAGGCTGAGACAGGAGGATCAGTTTCCAGACCAGCCTCAGCAAATTTGTGAAATATCGTTTCAAAATATATATATGGACTGGGTGTGTAGCTTGAAGGTGGAGTGTCCCTGGGTTCAATCCCCAGTACCAAACAAAAACAAAAAAAAAAAAAGAAAAAAATTGGCAACTAGAGAAAAAATATGCAAGTGAATGTATAAAATCAGGCAACATAAAAAAAGGAAAATGAGTTCTTGAAAAATAAACATAAAAATTCAATGTTATGCAAAGGTATTCCAGGAACAAATGAGCCATGTGATTATGTTTTAACCCACGAGATATGAAGGAATTAATCTGTGTGACTGACTTCTTGGCACTGCTGCTAAGGGGAATGAATGTTCCAATTCCCCTTCTCTTTCTTCAGTTTGGCATGAGTGCATGTGGCTGAATCAGCCATCACAAACAAAATGGGAGCCATGTGTTGAAAATGGCAGAGAAATAAGATAGGACAAGCAGAATCCCTAGTACTGTAAAGTTACTATGTCAGTTCCCAACTGCCAGTATACAAGCAGCTAGCTATCTATGAGGAAATATTACTATTCAATTACACTACTGTTATTCAGTCTTTCTACACCAACCAAGTTTTATAATGGTACATAGTTGTTGTCTTCTTGATCAGCATACTGATGCTATAAAATTACAAAAAAGAAAAATTATGCAAGTGAATATTGGGATCAAGTAGCAATGAAGATCACAAAGTTAAAAATAACATACCTGCAATTTCAAAAGGAACAGTTGCAACTTTAGAATGTCATACCCAGTCAAAATGTTGATCAATTTTGAGGATGTGAAGAAGACCATTCACGAATAGTAAGATCTCAAAATGTTTACTTTTATTCATTGTTTTTCATGAAACAACTGGAGAATATACTTGAAAAAATGATAAAGGCTATCCATGAAAAGAAAAACCATCTGAATCAGAAAATAAGTGTTTAACATAGGAAAAGGCACCAGGACCTCTCAGGAGCATAATAATAAGTTCCATGGTGACAGCTGTATGGCAGGTCTAGAAAATAATCCATTCAAATTTGGAGATGAAGACAGAGTGTTTCATAAATAATGATTCCAAGAAAAAAATGAAATTGATAGTTATCTACCTGATAACCTAGTTGAGCATATTCAGAGGAGTTCCACAGTTCTCTCAGAAAGTCTGGGTTAATCAATCAATGATAGAAAGAAAATACACACAAGTGAAATGATTATTAACTATAAAGAAAGCAAGCAGTGTCAAAATGATGAAAGTTAGTTATAAATACTATTTATAATTATAAAAACATAACCACTGAAAATTGACTCAGAAACTGAGATACAGAATAGTGTTGGGATGAGTGTATGATGAGAGAAACAAGAGGGCATTGAATAAGAAAGATATATTCGCATCTTTTCTAGTAAGCAGTTAATTATATCTTAAATAAAAAAACTAGAAATGTCAATATAAGTCATATCAGTGTTTAGAAAATTGGTGAGATATGCTAGAAGAAACAGTTGCCTGAGTTTTATAGGTTTAGCTTTGGAGAGTGGAAATTAGAGGTATAGAGAGGTGAAGCAAAAATTGCTATTCTTAGTTGTCTATTTGATAGTGCTACTATTTTTATAAATAAAGTTATGCATTAAATAAAAGTAAATTTAAAAAAGATTTATCTTCTTGCCATTCTTACTTTCGGGCCCATAAAAGTTGCCAAGCAAAGAAAAGCAGGTTCCCTACTTGCTTGGAACTGGAAGGGTATTTATGTTAAGAAATGTTTCTATCAGTTATAGTATTGCTCCAGCTCCTCAGTTTGGTCCAGTGTCTATCTGATATAGAACAAAGGGAGCAGCTTTATTTTTTGGTTTCCTAAACACAGACCACTCATGCTATCCTATCACTCATTGTGTTCCAGTTTACAGTAGGAAGAGTGTATTACAGTGAGGCAAGATCTTATATTTTCTAGCCCAATATGTTCATTAGACTTAGTGTGTTGTTAATTTCTTGCTTGAAATCAAAATAAGAGATTCACATTTCATATTCATTATCTTGGAAGACTATTACTAGCCTAAATAGAAATGACAAAAATATCTACATCCTCTTGTTCTCAAATACTTTAATAACATCAAATCACAGTTAATAGCTTTATGGAGCTAAACAAAGCATTAACAAATGTTTCTATACCTTTTAATAAATATTGCAAATGTATAGTTTTTCACATTTTCCAATCATTTTTTGCTTGTTTCATTCGATCTTTTCATCCTTTCTTTCTCCTCTCTTCCTTTTTTATATTTCTCTCTTAGAAAAGACTATTTCCTCCAGAAATATGGATAATAGACATATTGCTTTCAAACAATAGCCCAGAGTAAACCTCATCAATTTAAGAATGGAGAATGCATCACATAATGAATGTATGTCTGTATCTCTGTTACAAATAGATCTAAAGTGACATCTTAGGCCTGTTAATGATATTGTCTTATGTAAGGGAATCTGATAATGGGATCATACTAAATTCGATTATTTTGAGATGTTAAGACAAATTAAATTAACTAATGTACAATTTGCCCTTCACAAACAAAAAAAATTAAAGAGTTAACCAGAAGGATAGAGCAATACCAGTGATGAAATATATTTTAGGATCAAAGTCTAGAATTTGCAAATTGGGAAGTTGACAGTATAAAAGTAGCTGTGTGTTTGAAAGAGGCGTTTGAAAGAAAATTATTTTCAAGCCCATCAACAACTGACTCTCCTTGATCATCTGAGGTTACATTAGGCAGGTCATTCTTACTCCTAGAAATTGCATGAACTGTTCTATTTTCTGAAGTGCTCTTATTCTATTTATAATTTATTCCTCCTTCAAAACTACTAAAATGTCACATCTTATATGTAGCATTCTTAGCTTACGCTCCAGATGTCCCTACTGTACCCATCAATCTCCATATATAACTGCACTCTTACAGATGTAATTACACTTGTTTATCACAATAGCTGGGCCACTCATAATGGAAATGAAAACCTCAGAGGAATATGACCTTTCTGGGACAAATATTTTCATAAAAGTTCCTTAAATAATTAGTCACACTGTACAAAAATGAGTAGGCATATAAGGTTGAAAGAATATATTTAGCCCTTTGCTAAAAAAAAACTGTGTCTCTTATGTACATCAAAATGAAAATATCTTTGAAATAATGGACTTGATTGCTCCTAAGTGTTATATCAATGTGTATATTTAATTATATATATATATGTGTGTGTGTGTGTGTGTGTGTGTTGCTACCATGATATTCACTTCTATCTCATGCAAACATGGGAGCAAAGAAAGGAAAAAATAAACATTATTTTCTCCAAATCATGTCATAAAATTATGTCAGAAACATAAAATTTTTCAGAGACTAGTAGGCACCAGGCACTCATCTACTTGCAAGAAGAAAAGACAGAGCCCAACACGAACAGAATTCCTGCTCCCTAGGTCTTACTTGCATTCATTTTGATGTAGAAATAGAGAGTTGAGCACAAATATACAACAGAAAAGTAAGTCAATCATTGGAGAAAGTATTTTCAGGTAGATGCTAGTTCTTTGGAAAACAAAAGATAATGTAATAGAAAATTAAAACCTGAATGACAATTAGGAACTAAGCATTTTAAGGTCTGGGGTCTAAGCATTTCAAGCAAAGGAAATAGCACCTGCAGGACCATGTAAAGGTCAGCTGCTTTCCACGTGTTCATTTTCTCCCTCTTTCTTTTCATAAATACAACCTCTTCCTCTAACTCTAAGCCAAACACATATCTGCGCAGCTCTGACTACATTGCTCAGCCTGGATGATGTGGCTCTGTGAAATGAGAACTCATGGGCTAGGAATGGAATGAAGTTCAAGTTCCTGGTCATACCCCTTAGAGAAAGAGCTACAGACAGCCCTGGCTTAGGACAGTTAGACTTAGGGTTTCTCAAATTTATGATGGTATGAAAACCACTCAGTAGAAATTGTATGTCTAATTTTGTATTTTGATCTTTTCTTGGGCTGTCAACATGTAGTATGATACTTTCTCATGACACTGGGCAGCTGCAGTGGTCATCACAGCTGTGCTCAATAACCAGAGGGTCACAAGGATTAACAACCAAAACTCTATTGTGTCCTCTGTTGCTAAGCTGTGAAGTTGGTAGGTTAAGTGTGTTGAAAACATTTTTAAATATGTGATATTTTCAACTTATGGTTGGTTTGGAGGACCTAACTTCACTGTAAGTGGAGGAGCTTTTGTATTTTCTGTTTTCTTACAGTGGGTAGGAATCTACTATCAATGGTACTGACTGTCTAGCTTTTTTAGCCAGGCAAATTCCTATGTAGTATCCTATCCACAAAGTGGAAGAATCCTTTGCCAGCCCCAATCTGTTCCACAAGAGAGAAATTAATTTCTAATAAGATGTGAACCACAGGAATAAATTGGCAGAAATAAAGATGTGTGTAAAAAAAACTTTTAGAAAACCCCTGTGCATGAAACATAGTGAGCTTGAAGAGAGGTGACAGAAAATGTGCCCTGAACAGTAGCAAGTGATAAACTTATCAATGCCCTTGTATATCTTATAAATCACTTCATCATAATTATATTCAATGGAAAAATTTCAGTCACTTAATTTTCTTTTAAAAAATATAGCTTTGATTCTCATAAATAATTTTTTTCTAATGAGTCAAATGCAAGTAGAAAAATAGCAATGCAATTATTTTATCTAGTTGAGAGATTGAGAAGGGTGGAATCAATGCAGATTCCAAAGACATGTGGATATAGTTTAACCTATCTCATTGCAAGTAATAATATTAAATGATTCATTCAACAAATAATAATTAATGATCTTCTATGTGTCTGCCATTATATTAAGACCTGGGTATATAATGATGGATAAGACATGGTCTATAACTTAATTAGAGACGGTAAATGATGTGTTAATAGACATATAATTTGAAATTGGAATAAGAGCTACATATATTAGGGTGTTTGGGAGACAAAATATAATTTACTTAATTTTGATTATGTCTCTCTAAGGAAATATTTAACCTCATACGTAAAATATAAGTAGTGAATACTCCAGCAAGGAGTTGTGGTATTTCTGGCTAGAGACATGAATAAACATTGTACAGTGAGAATGAGTTTGATTGAATGAATGACATGCAGGGGAAAAATTGCTTTTATTGAGCATAAATTATATATACTACAAGGACAACAATAACAATTCTAACATATACACAGTATCTTAACAATTTTTATTAAACTTGTATAAAATATTACATATGGAATACGACTATAGAATATTCCTCTGGCTAAAAGACATCAGAAGTCATGGAAACATTTTAATATGTATCATTAGCAAATGCCTACTTCCCTTTTCACCTCAGAATGAGAACTGAAGCCCAACTCAAATGAAATTTCCACTTTCTGTTATATTTCTAGATCCATAAAAAGATGGATGATAGTCTACCTAGATATCTTGTGTCTTGCAAGAAATACTATTTTTAATAACTTTATTCTTTTAATTTTTTTTTGTGGTACCAGGGATTGAACCCAGGGGCGTTCTACCTCCGTGCTACACCCCCGGCCCTATTTTTTTATACTTTATTTTGAAAACGGGTCTCAAGAAGTTGTGGAGGGCCTCACTAAGTAGAGAAAGAGAGAGCCAGGATGAGAGAGAGAGAGAGCTGAGGCTGGCCGTGAACCCGGATCCTCCAGTCTCCGCCTCCCAAAGTACTGGGATTACAAGCGTGCGCCACCACGCCTGGCTATAACTTTATTTTTAATCAAGACTAAGTTTTAATTGGTTATTTGAAATTTTTAGATACATTTGGAGAGTAGAATGTGTATCTTAACCTCAATTTAGAGGTTAAGAAGAAACTTCACTGGAACTTTTTTTTCAAAATATACATAATTCTTCTGAAGGTGACAGTAGTACTAAGCCATATAATAATGTTGGATTGGATTCTGAAAAAGTGTACATGAAAATTACCTAATTTATCTTTATTCAGCATTGAGCTCAATTTTGTATTCTGAACTTACTGAAGCAGAAAATCCAGTGTGTTATTTGCAGAAATTTACTGTCTGATGAAGCAATGAACCCAACAAAATTGAATCAGCACTTACATCCAAAATATTAAAGAAAATAAATCCATATCAGAAGAGTTCTTTGAAAGACTATTAAATTAAAAAAAGGCAACAGGAGCTGATGTATGTTTTACATGCAAACATTAGTGTTTTGCAGCTTCTTCTAAAGTAATGCTTCTTGTTTCTCAGACCAACAAACTAATATATAGCATACACATTCCCCATGACATTGGTGACACTGAGCCACAGAGGTTGTACGAAATGTCAAGTGAATCCGCTGCAAAGAAGGAAGCTTATAATCCATTTCCAAGGATACTTTACCTAGGCATAGCCAGGAATTGGCTATAGGTATAAAAGACCATCTCATTGGACAAATAAAGTCAGTAAAGTCTTCTTTGTTGCATTTTATAAATGTACAGGTATTGTTAATACAAACTTCTTTCCATATAGGTACTATTTGAACATAGATACATTGCCAACAAATCCAACTATCTTTAGGCAATGAAAAAATATGAGTGGTAAGATGGGAAATGGATTTTAAGTTTTGCATTGGAATACGTCTTAATGGCAGAAGCTTGCTCCAAATTAAGGCTATCAAACTGAAATAGAAATCAACACACTACTTATTTTTATTAAGAGAGACTTAGGATACAAAAAAGTCATAAAAGCTAACCAACATGTTTCATGGTTTTTATTGAAATTGTAAATTTATAGAGTCTGATGTCTGAAAGCCAAACTGTTTTCTATTCAGTCATAATATAAAAATTGATTATAACCAAATGTTACTTCATGCCAAAGTGTGATTTTTTTTTTAAAGACAAAAATTCAGTGGGGAACACTAGAACCATAGAACAAGTTTTCAGTGTTTCTACAAAATGAAAAACCAGTTTGTTCCAACTTAAACATACCAGATACTTTGTACATGTATGCTTCTATCATTCTGAACCTTGTTATGATGTATAATTACATGTACCAATAAAAGTATATTAAAATAAAATAAAGGTAAAATGTGATATTGAAAAAACTTGCTTATCTAGCTTATGTTTTTGATAACTTTAAGGGTTTTAATCCTTAACCCAAGGAAGGAATTATAACTTATATTTTCTACATGCCTAACATTACTCTTCTTAAATTTCACTTCTTTGTGGGCTTTTCATAAAATATTGGTTTATGGTAAATTATAAAATAAACTGTTCTGTACACATGCGGTTTTAAAAGCATTGAGGAAGTATATATTCTCACATTGTAGTTTTCCTATAGAAAGTGATATATATGCATAAGTTTGTAGAAAGTGATATATAATATGTGTATGTGTATGTATATATATGTATGTATATAAATATATATTTCCTATCCAATTTTTTTCCTTCCTAGATTTGAAGGTTTTTTGTTTGTTTCTTTTTTGTTTGGTTGGTTTCTGAAACAGAGTCTCACAAGTTTGCTGAGAGTCCCACTAAGTTCTGAGGCTGGTCTTGAAACTCTGATCCTCCTGTCTCTGCCTCCCAAATACTGGGATTACAGGCATGTGCCACAATGTCCTGCTTAGATATGAATTTATTTTAATTGCAAGAAATTATCTACAACTTATAACTTTCTGGATCATAATGTATGCCTAAGTATATTAATTTAGAAAAATCAGGCCAGGCGTGGTGGCGCACGCTTGTAATCCCAGTACTTTGGGAGGTGGAGACCGGAGGATCCAGGTTCACGGCCAGCCTCAGCTCTCTTGCTCTCTCTCTCTCCCTCTCTCTCTCTCTCTCTCTCCTTAGTGAGGCCCTCCGCAACTTCGTGAGACCCGGTTTCAAAATAAAGTATAAAAAATAGGGTCGGGGGCGTAGCGCGGAGGTAGAACGCCCCTGCGTTCAATCCCCAGTACCGCAAAAAAAAAAAAAAAGAAAATAGAAAAATCAATGAGCAAATAAACATGGCAATTCACATTCATACAGTCTAAACCCTTCAACGGTATACCATTTCAGTAATTAAACTAGGCTATACTAAAATTATCTAACACTTAATAGTATTAGAATTAGTAGGGAAGGTACTGGAACATAGTAACTCATATGTGCATGCAAAGAGATTCTCCAAAATACCTATTATATTTATGCTGCTACCTTCCAGCAGTGTGATTTGGGTTGACTATTATTTTCTCCTTAGACCTTTGGTATATTTTCCTTCATTCTACAAAATATAGATGGTACTTCAATAATAGTTACTCTGGGCTTAAATATGTTATGGTCATATGGCCATGTATCAGCTTCAATATGTTCTGGTCACTGGAAACTTGACATACCTAAAATTTGTCAAGTTTCAGTGGATGCAGCTTATTCAATTCAGTATTATTTGAGATAGAAGGAAAATACAAATATACTTCATCAAGTAGCTTGTGCCAGTGCCCTAATTAAATAAAAAGCAGAACACAAACTTCAATTTTATCCTTTGCTCCTTCGATGAATATTTACTGAATACCTAGTTTCTATCAGTAATGTCATAGATATTGTGTACATAGCAAAATGTAAGAAACAGGAAAAAATTCCTACCATTATACGGCTCATTTTTTTTCTTTCTTCGTGTGTGTGTGTGTGTGTGTGTGTGTTACTGGGGATTGCTTGAACCCAAGAGCTTTCTACCTCTGAGCTACACCCCCAGCCCTATTTTGTTCTTTTTTTTATTTTTGAAACAGGGTCACTAAGTTGTGGAGGGCCTTGCTAAGTTTCTGAGACTGGCCATGAACCTGGGATCCTCCTGTCTCAGCCTCCCAAGGACTGGGATTGCAATCCTCCGCGGCCACGCCCAGCTATATGGCTCATTTTCTAGTTGGGTGAATAGCCCTACATTCACAATAACTCTTTTCAGAATAATCAGAAAAAGTATTAAGTAACATTTTTATATAATTATCTTGCTGTATAACTTCATTTTTGCCATTTTAATTATTTACTTTCCCAGTCCCTTCTTAAACAAATATATTACACTATCCTCTAAAAGATACATTTCCTCACAGTTACAATGTTTCCTCTGTCTTGTAGTCAAAATTCTCTAAAGTAGTAGATTTCTCAAAATAGCAAACATTATATTGAGCTTACTTAACATATCATGTATTATACTTTATATATATATATATTCCACAGAAGAGAGCTGCCTACTTTCAGCTACTTGAGAAATAGGATTATTATAAACTTAATAAACTATTCTGCAGTGTTATATATCCCAAGTAATTTAAATTATTCATTTCATATCCTAGTACTTTCCCCCCACATATGCTACTTTATTGTTTTAAAGTAGTTGATTTATAAAAATGTCATCAGCATAGTGCGAATTAATGATTCCAGCAAAACACATTTGCGATACCTTAGGTATGTGACAGGCAATTAAAAAAAAAAGTTGTATTGATTTGTCTAAAATGTTAAATGACATAATAGCCATACAGTAAAGTATTGAATAATTTAAGTAAATCAATGTTTTCTGAATTTTGTAGGAGTACAAACTGTCTTGGGTGCTAAGGTGAATCAATATAATAAAATAAAAATGAAGCGGTTTATAATGATGAATGTATGGGTTGATAATAACCAGAGGTAGAATCTCATTTAGCCATTGTAACAAACAACTTCCAGGCATCTTTTGTGCACTATTCCCATCAGAAAACATGGTATTATATAGTCAATTGATTTTAGCACTTAAATAGCTTTTCATTTGCAAGACACCTAGCCTCAGTATAAACTAAGCCTTTCCCAGAGTGTCATTAGTTATGGCTTGATTTAGAATGATAATACATATTTACTACCATTAGAGCTATTTTGTGTGCTTTATGTGGTTTGTAAATAATGCTATATTTTATGAGGAAATGAGAAACGTTCGTCTGTTGTGCTCCTATATATTTGCAAGATCTAGGATTTAGCATTTTTGTACTTTTACCAATCTCTTTTTATTCTCATTTCCAATGGCAAATTTCTTAACTACATAATCCAATTCAAAATACTTACTTTTCATTTCATGTAACTAGATTCATATGTGTTTTTAGTTTCTTCGTTTTGTTTATAAAATAGAAGTATGGTAAGATACAAATAGGCAGGGACAGTATTTCCTACATAATGTCTTTTGTACTTTACAATAATTTTAAGATTTAATGAAATCTATGGACCCTTTCCACAGGGGGGAAAAATACAAATGTAGATAAAACACAATGTTGTATATAATTTAAGAGAATTCACATATACTCTGGATTCTTTTCACATTCGTACACAAAGGATAACATTCAAACAATGAAACCAGTCCCAATTAGCAGTTCTGAAAACTATAAGTGCTACAGTGTATATTTAAAATAATGGAAGTATATAGATTAATTACCAAAAATACTTTACCAATAATACTTATTCATTCTTGAAAAATTTAGAAGATCCCATAAGAGGCCAAAGACATTAAAACATCAAGAAAAGAGAGGTAAAGGAATAGGAGTCATTTCTGAATGGGAGACCCCAAATAGACAACACCCAGATTACAGAAAAGGAGAAAGATTAGTCTGTTATTATTTACTTGGTAATGATAAGTCAGTCATAGATTCTGTGGCCAGCATGTCTAGGACTGGATGCCAGCTCAACTATTTTATATTGTGACCTTGGTAAAATAACTTATACTCTTTTTGAAAGTATCCTCATCTGCAGACTGGAGGAGATAATGGGATTTATTCATAGGTCTGACATGGGGATAAAATGTTTAAATCTATGTGAAGTGCTCAGCAGAATGCCTGGCACATACTAAGTAGGAAAATTGTTACTAAAATCCAGCAGTGTTTTCATTTTTGTAGCAACTTGGTTTGGTATGAGTTGCTCTGAACTAAAATGTGGCAAATAGTGGGACTAAGAAAGAGGTGGGGTGAGCCCAGAGCTGTGGCTCACTCCTGTAATATCAGTACTTGGGAGGCTGAGACAGAAGGATCATAGGTTTGAGGCCAACCTCCACAACTTGGCAAGACCCTCAGCAACTTAGTGAGACCCTATTTCAAAATAAAAAAAAATAAAATAGGGTTGGGGGTATAGCTCAGAGGTAGAACACCTCTGAGTTCAATCCCCAGTATCACACACACACACACACACACACACACACACACACACACAAAGAGGTGGGGTGTTTGTTGGATGAACAGACAGACTGATTAAGAATCTCTGCCCCTTATTTCTTTATACCAAATAGTAGCCCACAGAATCATTTTCCTGGAGGAAGGAGCAAAATGTATAGGACCCTTGGATAGAAAGCAGGGAAGAATCCTGTGTGGAGACACTGGGATGAATGAAAAGTTTCTATGTCAAGAGAACCATTTGCAGGCATACCTTTCCTCTTCTACTTTACTGTAGACAGTGTAGAGTAAGTTTATATAGTACTTATATAAATCAGACCAATAGGAAATCCAGAAAAGATAATCGCATAAATCTAAGAGGTCAACTCAACAAATAGGAAATTAATAAAATAAATGTTAATGTACAAAACAAACACATTAAAATACACATAAGTAATAAGAGTGACTTGAGAAGGAGTGTAAGAGACTTTTAAAATTAAAATTTTTGTTAGAGGAAAAAAGGATGCTTAATTATGAGCTGAATAACAGAATAAGAAGAGAATGAAAGAGAAATTAAATGAGCAGGGAAATGGAAGTGGTCAGTTCTCCCAGGGGAAATGGCAAATGTTTGTAGAGAGAAATTGTGAAAGAAAAGCAATTAGGTATAGAAGTAAAGGTGTAACTTTCAAAATGTATGAAGCAGAAGGTAGGAGTGATAAACCTGAAAAGGATGAAATTATGACTCATATCTTTAAAATTTTAAATGTTGATTAAATAGAACCAGTGGTATAACTATGATATATTAAAGAAAAATGTTAATAGAAGAATAAAGTATTAATATAATTTAAATCTCCAACTCTGACTTCAACTCTAAACTCATAAAATCAACTTTTCTTTCAGTATCTCCATTTGCATGTTTAAAACAGTACAATATGCTTAAAACAGATCTCTTTATTTTCTCCCACATGGGCAAAAACTTCTCCATCTCAGTAATTGGAAATTAACAGTTGCTAAGGACAAAGATTTAAGTTGTTTCTGATTCTTTCTTCAAGTGTATATAGGTTCCAACAACAAATCAATTTAACTCTCATTTCAAAATATATGCAAAATCCTATGCATTATCAATACCTCCACTATCTGTGCCTTTTTCTAAGCTACCATCTTACTTTTCCTGGATATTTATCTAACTAATCTCTCTACACCAATCCCAAGTTACCCTTTCAAACCCAAGTTAAAGTCATTCCTCTACTTGAAATTCTCCAAAGACTCTTCATCTCACTCTAAATTAAATCCAACTCTCTAGAGCCTACTGGTAACTATATAATTATCCTTTGACTACCTTTCTTAATTAAGCTCAATTATCTTCATCCTACCTGGCTTTTGTGTTGTTGCTTAAACAACACAAAATTTAGCAAATGTTCTCTGGCTTGTTCAGAGTCACGCACTTGCTTTTCTCTCTGCTCAAGATATACTTTACTCATGTCTTGGCTGCCACCAATGGGGTCATTAGTGAGCCCCAGGCTCACAGCTCTGCCACCATCATGTCTCAAACATTCAGGAACTGTTTCCATTATTCCTCTCATTCTATGTGAATAGGTCATCTCAGAACCAGCTATGACCCAGACTGCACCATAAAATGATCTAAATCTCTCTTATTCCCGTCATTTGACATCCATCCTAAAATCTCTCGGCCATGCCTTCTGAAGTCATTTGCAAAAATCCACTTTATCTTTCTTATTTTCTCTGAATATTCCCTTAATCTCCCTGCTCCGATGAGTCTGGACTCTGCTGTAGAGGTCAATGTTTCTACACAGTCTTCTCAAGTGTTGGTTGTCTCCTGTATGCCACTGAAAGATCTTGAATCACTGAACATGGATATAAAATTGCTGACTGTATTGCACTTCAGCTGTGCTTTAAGACCTTTTCTCACCCACCTCCCTAAAAATGCCTAATTAAAATTCTTACCACCACTTTCTATTACCAATTATAAAACTTCACTGTGGTCACTTGCCAAGAACTGGCTCATTTGCCCTTATTTTTGGATGACAGCAGTTTCTAGTTTTTTGTCATTGTCTTTGCAACCTTTTCTTAATTACTTATGATTTCTCCATGTATATGGAGATGCCCTTTGACTTACAATGGGGTTATGTTCCAATAAACCCATCCTAAGTCGAAAATATCATAAGTTGAAAATGCATTTAATACACCTAACCTACCAAACATCGTAGCTTAGCAACACAGCACACCATATGGTATTGGTTCTTCACCCTCATGATGGTGTGGCTGAATAGGAGCTTTGGCTTGCTGCTTTATCCAGAGTAAACACTTTCTCATAGATTGAGAGTACTTTACCACATATTGCTAGCCTAGGAGAGGATTGAAATTCAACAGTAGGATTTCTATTGAATGCTTATAGCTTTCAATAGAAATGCTATAAGCTTATAGCTTATAGCTTTTTCACACAATCATAAACTCGAAAAATCTTTGTCAACCATCATAAACCATCATATGTAAATGATTCTCCCAGCACACTGACTTCACACATCCTTGGGTTTTCTCCTTTGATGCTCTTATTCTTTATTCTATCTAAGCAATTCACCATGAACCTTGTCAGTACAACTATCTGCAAACCCTTCAAAATTCAGTCTCATTCACCCCGTTGTCTGACCTCTGTGGACTAGCATTTGAGATTCTTTCCTTTAATACTCAGTCTCTAACAATCCTTCCAACCCACAGAGACTTCAACTCTTATTTCATCTTCACTGCTCCTCCCCCATTTGATAACCTCTTTTCCTTTGCTAGTAGACACCATGATCAATCAAAATAACTTCTTTTTCACATTATTCCTTGACTTCCTTGTTTGTTTCTCACTGTGTGAACTCACTTAGCAAAAGCATGCCTTTTGGTTAAACCTACAGATTTGCTTCTGTTTCTGCACGCATGCAACAGATTGGTATCATTTACATTGATGACATAAACTTTGACCTAAGAGACTATATAACAACCATACCTAGAACATTCATCTCCAGTTCTCCTAGATGATTCATATACTTCTTTCCTCATACCTCCAACTCTCCTCCTGTCTCCCTAATTTCAGGGGATCTCTTTGATTTACCCTTTGTTGATGCATTTATTATACAGATACCCAATACTGTATACCATGTTATACAGATACCCAATACTACATGTACCCACTGATCAGTGTCTGCACATTATACTCTGCTTTTCCAACTGATACCCTAATATATTGCTAAAATTATTATGTCAAGACATCCCTCGACTTAGTTTCTAGACCCTGTCTTCTTTCTGCCTAAGTATATTGCTTATCAATTTTCCGCTCCCTCTTACTGGTTTTACATTTGCACCATTTTCTTTCTAGGAACATACAAATACATCACTCCTTTTTATATAATATTAAACAAAATGACAAAAACAGCTACAGCAAAGACTTGCTTGGCAGTATTATTCCAAATAACTACCACCCAAGTTATTTTTTGCCCTTTGTAAAATTTCTTCTCATTTTTCTTAAATTCACTCAAAGTTGGCTCTTGCTTCCCAAATCTGCAAAAATACAGTATTCAGATATACATTTAACCAATAAGAATATCCTTGACGCCTATCAAAAATACTAACTTCTAATTATGCAGTAAGTAAATTCCAAATCTAAATGATACACTCAAGAAAGAAGTTTTGGCATTGGAATAATCTGTCTCATTCATCATATATGTCTAGACCTGAAGGGAGGTAAACTATTTGATTTATGTCAAATATCAAAACAAAAGAGAACATAGAATGTTTATTTATTTGTTTACCATACACTGTTCTTCAGGGTCATTGGAGAAAATATACGGGTACATAATCAAAATATGTTAGGTAATGCGAATTCTTCATCTAATTAAATCATACTCAGGTACATATATCAATGTATATATGTGTATGTACATCAGAGATAGAGAAGATAGCTCTAAATATTGATTAATAAGTTTCATAGGAAGTCAGCTTATTAAAAACATGTGACAAATAATATTTAAACATTCCAAACTAAAACCCATTCACATGCACATGCAGGGTCTTGTCCAGTGCTCCACTGCTCAGTTGCTTTGTGTTTTCCAACGTCTAAGCAGTCTCTCAGAGTCCAGAGGTTTATTTACATAAAGCCATCAATCAGGCGATCCTAGTATCATTTGAGAACGAAAAGCATAGATCCAAGCAGCATTTATTTACATATAAAACACATCTTCTTTTCATACTGCCACACTCATGGAAGAGATTTGGACATATTTAGTCAATCCTTTTAACTTTGCTCTATTTTTTCAAAATATTCAGAAAAAATCTAATATTATCTAACTTTAGAATAGGAAATATGTTGATTAACTTTACACTCTTTGAAGGATAGCAAAGATTAAAATCAAATAAGTGAATTTATTTATAACTTGAGTTAATTTTTATTCATATTATACATGAAAAGAAATCTGTATATTATTAAAATATGTATGTCTTCATAAATAGTTTGGTAGCTGGACATAATCCTAGTAAATATTATCATTTGATAAGTTCTAATCTTTATTTACATTTGTATGTGTTTTGAGATTTAAAATTAAGGGGGATTGAGAACACATTTTGAAATTCGATTTCCCCTTGAAATCCAATCAAAGTTGTGGCAAATATATAGAAAATATAACACATTTCTAAAAACACTGACTGTGGGAATATGGATATATTAGCAAAGATCAATAGTACAAGAAAATATCTGTGGCAACTAATTAAAAGAGTTTCAAAGAAACAGTTCTGCTCTAGGCATTACTCATTGGCTGGAGAACATTTAGAACATTTACTACAGTTGCAGAAGGAATTAAATGTTTTCACTGAAACAGAAACTGAGTTCCTTGACCTAGACACCTAGACAAGCATTTTCAGAATTTCAGTCTAAAATACATAACTCTAAAGATGTATGTGATGAAAAAAAATAGGTCTAGTGCAAAGAAATAAGAGTTAAAGGGTCATGATACTTGTCAGGGTCAAGACTCAGTGTTGACAGGTAAATATTTTTGAATGGTCAAATTATTGTGGTTTCTTATCATCTGAGAGAGATCTTGAAGGACAAAACACAAAGACTAGTACAACAGAAAAGTCGAGAGTGCTCAGGTTTAATTTCTATGTCCAGATGGGCTCTCTGTTTGGGGTATTTGCACAGAAGAGAATTGACAAAAAGCAAATAGCATGGAAGCCAGCATCCCCCCCCCAACACACACACACACACACTGGAAATATATTTTTAAAGAGACTACATGCCAGTAAGAAGAAGGCTGTGAGTATTCTGTCTCAACCTGCACCGGCAAATATTTATCTCCAAATGAACTGTAGATTTCATAAAGCATATCTAGGATAATAGAAAAGGAAAGACCACCTGGAGAGTGAAACCAAGGTCAACAGGCAATGGACAAAGAAATCTAGAGATTCAGGGAGACAAGAGCCAACTTCGAGTGAATTTAAGAGAAATGAGAAGATATTTTGCAAAGAGGAGATAATAACTTGGACGGTAGTTGTTTGGAATAATACTGCCGAGCAAGTTTTTACTGTTGTTGATTATTTCATTTTGTTTAATATTATATAAAAAGAAGTGATGCATTTATATACTCCCATAAAGATAGTGGTACAAATGTAAAACTAGTAAGAGAGAGTAGAAAACTGATAAGCAATCTACCAGGGAATATTCCTCCTTGCCTTAGCTAAAGTCTTCATGATTCTAGCTCAGTAAAATATGATACTTGAAGACCAGTGGCTCTAGTGATGATGTTTTGTTTTCTTTTTTCCTTTCTTCAAACAGTATGTTGCATTGTAATTCCCTATTCCAAATAAGCAGTTGGATAGTTGGTGTGTGGGAGCAGTGTGCAAATAACCTGCCTTTGTTTCTGTTTGTTTATTTTTAGATAAAATGTAGCCACCACAAGGAAGACCATGCTGTAGCCCGAAACCCTGAGGTGGATAATATAGTGGGGTAAATCTTTGTGGCTGTTGTGTGAACAGAAAGATATGCGGGAATAAGCCGGGCGTGGTGGCGTAGGCTTGTAATCCCAGTACTTGGGAGGTGGAGACCGGAAGATCCGGGTTCGCGGCCAGCCTCAGCTACTTAGTGAGGCCCTCCGCAACTTCGTGAGACCCGGTTTCAAAATAAAGTATAATGTAGCTCAGAGGTAGAACTCCCCTGGGTACAATCCCTGGTACCACAAAAAAAAAAAAAAAAAAAAAAGAATCCAGCATGGTACTTATGCTATTAGTTATTGATATTTACTTAGCTAGACACATACATCCCTCAGGGTGCCTTCCCAGCAATACCTCTTCTCTCTCATGGCATTTTGTCCAGTGGCAGCAGACTGGATGAGTAACACATATTCTTTGCACACTGCCCTCAATTCCATGCCCATCTCTACTCCAAGAAGGGTTTTATATGTTCGACTGCAGAAGCAGTGACATCATCAGCATTGGCTTGCTTAATCTGCTTATATGACCAGCACCCCAAGGAGCAACTGTCCTGGTGGACATTTGAGAAAGCAGCTTTCTACAGACCATACCAATTTTCCCTCATTCACAGTGTGCATACAAGAAAGCCAGTGACCTTTAAGATAGCATACATTTGGACATTCTGGCTCAGGCATGCTCCCTTTGTTCCCTTAAATCAGCTACATCTTTGGGAAGAGAAAGGAGCATTTAGGGACATGGTGTTTTACTATTCCCCTTTTCTTTAGTGGTGATATAAAAAGGCTTGGTACATTTCCTCACCCATCATAAGAGTCATGGCTCAGGCCCTATGACAAAGTAGAGATTAACAAAAGAAATGCATATTACATTTATTCAATCAAAGTTTTATGTGGCATTGGACCCTTCAGAAACCAGGGCCCAAAGACTCAGGGAAAACTACATTTCTCGCTTAGGATTGGTGAAGAATAAATAGCTGTGTAGACAGGTGGTTAGAATAAAGGTGTGATATAATGGGAACAGACTGAGGGAGAAACCCTGCAAGGTCTGTCTGTCCAGATTCCTCTTGTGCTGTCTGCGTAGCATGCCCTTCCTCCTGGGTGTAGGGCAGGGCCTCTCTGGAATGAGAGAGAGTCTTCAAGGGGAGAAAGAAGAGAGTGAACTTTCTGGGTTTTATGGCTTACTCTGAAAAAGAGGAGATTTAGTTTCTATGACCAGCACTGGGGCAGAGGAATTCTGGTTTCGATGACTCTTTTGAGGGGAGTAAAAGAAGTGGGAGAAAGAAGGGCAGGAGAGGGTAAAAGAAACCTTGCTTCTGAGGCCTTTTTATCTCCTCCAGTTTAAAGTACTCAGCATGCTAAGGTGACGTATTTTGTGGTATCATTTTATGAGCCCCAATATTATAAACGTTGACAATGGCTGAGCAAAAATAAATCAGAGGGTAGAGGGAAGTACAGCACTGCTACTTTCTTTATATTATAGAGTGAGGATATAATGAATATCATCAATCAATAATTTTATCTAAATCTGGTAGATCAAAAAATAAATTTAGACTCTTCTAAATGATTAACATAAGTAATAAACTATGAATAATATAACTTACAAAAATTTTGGAGAGGAAGTTGAAGATAAAAGAAATGGGAGTTAATTTGGTTTGTGATTTATAGCCTTCAGTGTGTTCCTATTACTACTAATAACATTGTGTTGATTTTTATTATGCATTATAAACAGTTCTGAACACTTTATGCAAACCAATTCAATAAATCCTCACAGAAACTTGTAAGATATATACTATTATTATTTAAATTAAAAATTAAAGAATGTAGGCACTGAGCACTTAAGTGTTTTTCTCAAGACCCCCAGTCTGCCTTCAGAATTTGCATCCATATGTTTATTTCCTCTAAGAATAGAAATGTAGCATATGTAGTCTAAAATTGATATATTGTATTTTAATTGTATACATTAGAATTATAGTAGTAATAATCAAATTAAGTAAAATCAAATATTTTAAGGAATGATTTCTAGAGAACAAGCTGCCATTTGGAGAGTATGGAGGAATAATTTTATAATCTTATTTTATATTATTACATTATCATCTTTTACCACCTGCCTATATTATTTCTACTAAAACAAATCATTAATAAAATGCTAGGAACTGTTTTCCATTGTGGGAGTTATGAAACTAACTTTCTTTTTCAAACTATAATAATTTTATAATTATACTCTATTGCCAGTCACATAATAATTTCTGAGATTTTTTTCTACTTTTCACATACATGACAAATACTTATGCATACTATTATGATTTAATTTTGTAATTATGAATATCAAAGTATAATCATGTTCTAACTTTAAAGACATTGGGATGGACATATATTCTTTGCCTTTTAGTAAAGTTACTTTTCAGTTTGCAATGACAATAAATTATTTTATAATCAAGAAGAGGTAAAAGTTAATCAAAGTCTGATCACTGTAAAATTTGATCTCCCAAAAAAAAGCTCCAAGCGCCTTACCTAAGGGACGGCAGCGGTACCATCTTGGCTGGACCACGCAGGCCGCTACCGACATTGCGCTTCCACACGCCGCCGGCAGAGAAGCCAGAGACCTGCTGTGAGTTCAACTGCAGATCAGCAGAGACGAAAGCAAGCAGCGGCTCCTCCACACTCAACACACCAAACGGCGGCGGCCATAGCGGCTGCAGCGGCGCCATCTTGGCAGGACTTTACTGGCGGCTACCAGCATTGTGGCTTCCACACAAGACCAACAGAGACGCTGGCAACCTGCTGTGAACCCAGCAGCTGCAGAATAGCAGCGGTGAAGGCGAGCAGTGACTCGCTCCACGCACGACACCGACCCGGACTGCTGCATCAGCAGAAGCAACAGGGGCGCCATCTTGGTCAGACCGCGCTGACGGCAACTGCCATTGCGGCTTCTGCAGGCCACCAACAAAGAAGCCAGGGAGCTCTTCTAAAACCAGCACTGCAGAGCATCAGTGACACAAGCGAGCAGCAGTTCGATCCACACTCGGCAGAGTCTCCAGGACCTGGAGGCCTGACCAGAACCTGCAGCAGCGGCTGAGCCCACTTCCCCCCCCCCCAGAGATTAAGAGCAGCGCTCAACGAGACCATAAATCAATATGCTGCTCCAGGGGGAGACCACCCAGCATGGCCACAGAGACTCGGGGGTCTGAGACAGTGCCCCAGTGGAGGTGGGAGCAGGGTCTGCTGTGGGATGTGATAGATAAGCAGACAGTCCCTGGCGACATTTGGGTGGAACAGATTTGCAGCCTGTGGGTTATAGCGCCCTTATAGAGTCCCTGGGAATCGCCACAGGACATACAGCTGTGGTACCTGGGGAAAATTGGACCAAACCAGCCTTCTCTGTGGAAAATGTGGAGTTCCATATTTGCACAGAATCAAGTCAAAGTGACACCCGCTGCTTCTGTAGGCAAAGAGAGACACAAGCCCAGGGCCCTCTTGCTGGTGACATCTGACATAGGTGTAGACAGAGAGAGACTTAGGGACAGACCAAGTGGAGACCGCGGAGACCCACGCTTGCAGTGAGAGGGGCAATAGCGGCACTGGTTGCTTGCACAGGTAGTGAGAGGCACCAGGCAAGGGTCCCAATCACTGAAGGAGACCAAAAATTGGGCCTGCAAATGGACATTATACCGAGCAAGTGAGAATAACCATTTCAGTAAAGAAAATTCACCTTTAAGGCTCACCTAGTAGCAACTATCTGCCTCCAGGATAAGAAATATAAAGGGAGAAACATTAGACATAGGATACCTACAGAGTGAGAGAGAGAGCGAGAGAGAGAGAGAGCTACCAAAAGCAACAAAGGTATAAACATAAGAAACCTGAGGCCGGGCGTGGTGGCGCATGCTTGTAATCCCAGTACTTTGGGAGGTGGAGACTGGAGGATCCGGGTTCGTGGCCAGCCTCAGCTCATGCACGCGCGCTCAATCTATCTCTCTCTCTCTTCCTGTCTCTCTCTCTCTCGCTCTCTCTCTCTGTCTCTACTTAGTGAGACCCTCCGCAACTTCGTGAGACTGGTCTCAAAATAAAGTATAAAAAAAAAATTAGGGCCAGGGGCGTAGTGCGGAGGTAGAACGCCCCTGTGTTCAATCCCCGGTACCGCAAAAAAAAAAAAACCTGAAATCATGAAAAGGAAAAATAGCAAAGAAAAAATGAGCACCCACAATCCCACAACAACAGTACCCGCCAACTCAGAAGTGCAAAGAATGCCAGAAGGACAATTCAGAACTTCAACAAAGGAAATGATACAGGATTTCCAAAAAGAATTCAGAGACAGCCTGAAAGGAATGAAGGATCAAATAAACAAAGAATCTGACACCCTGAACAAGAATCAAAAAGAAGTTGTGAAGGAAGTGAAGGATACAATAATTGAAATGAAGGCATCAATACAAACCATCAACAATAGACTAGACCACATGGAAAACAGAATCTCACTCTTAGAAGATGACCTTTCCAAAAATGAACACATAGTATATAAATTAGAAAAAAACAATTCAACAGCATGATTTGGACATTGAAAAGATCTCAGCCAGTCTTAAAAGAGCAAACCTAAGAATAATAGGCATAGAAGAGGGAATAGAAGCTGAAACCAAAGGAATCAATAATCTATTCAGAGAAGTAATATTAGAAATTTTTCCAAACATAGAAAGAGAGGTCGACACACAGGTGAAGGAAACATATAGAACCCCCAATAGACAGGATCAGAGAAGAGGTTCACCATGCCACATAATTATCAAACTGACTAATGGAGAGGCCAAGGAGAGAATCTTAAAGGCAGCGAGAGTAAAAGAGCAAGTAACATTCAGAGGCAAACCAATAAGAATCACTCCTGACCTTCCAAACCAAGTCATGAAAGTCAGGAGGGCCTGAAGCGACATAATCCACACTCTGGAAGAAAACAACCTCCAGCCAAGATTTATCTATCCAGCAAAGATATCTATCAAATTTGATGGGAAAATAAAAACCTTCCATGACAAACAGAAGGTAAAAGACTTTATGTCTTCCAAATCAGCCTTAGAGAAAATGCTCAAAGAGATTAATTACAAAGAAGAAATAAAAAGGAAATGCCAGAACCAGAGAAACAGTAATTTCCATCAAACAAACAACTAGGCAAAGAAGAAACACTACCTCAAAAAAAAAATTAAATCTCAAAATGTTAGGAATTAAAACCCATCTCTCAATAATCACACTGAATATAAATGGCCTCAACTCCCCAATCAAAAGACATAAGGTGGCAAAATGGATTAAAAATCACAATCCATCTATATGCTGCCTGCAAGAAACACACCTTACAAGTAAAGATACGCACAAACTAAAGGTGAAGGGATGGAACAAGGTTAATTCACGCTAATGGAACTTGAAAACAAGCAGGAGTAGCAATTATGATATCAGACAAAAGAGACTTCAAACCTAAACTCATCAGAAGAGACAAAGAAGGTAATTTCTTACTGGTAAAAGGAACAGTCCAGCAAGATAATTAATATAACAATAGTCAACATTTATGCCCCAAACATAGGTGCAACCACTTTCATAAAAGAAACTCTTTGGAACATTAAATCACATATAGATCCCAATACAATAATATTGGGAGACTTCAACACCTCTCTCACACCACTAGATCAATCTTCAAGACAAAAGGTCAGTAAAGATGCCTCAGACCTAAGGAACACCATAAACCAAATGGACCTAGTAGACACATACAGAATATTCCACCCAACTACAGCTGAATTCACGTTTTTTTCAGCTGCTCATGGAACCGTCTCTAAAATAGACTATATCCTAGGCCACAAAGTGAGTATTAGCAAGTTCAAAAAATGTGACATAATCCCCTGTGTCTTTTCAGATCATAATGGAATGAAACTATAAGAAGACCCAGAGAAACCTCATAAACATGTGGAGACTGAATACCACAATGCTGAATGAGGAATGGGTCAGAGAAGAAATAAGGGGAGAAATTAAACAATTCCTAGAAACAAACGAAAACAGAGAAACAACATATCAAGATCTCTGGGACACCCTGAAGGCAGTGTTAAGAGGAAAATTCATAGCACTGAGTGCCCAAATAAGAAGAACAGAAAATCACCAAATAAATAACCTAATGACACACCTCAGAGCCCTTGAAAAACAGGAACAGTCTAACCCCAAAGCCATTAGAAGACAGGAAATTATTAAAATCAGAGCAGAAATCAATGAAGTAGAGAATAAAAAACAATACAAAAAATTAACAAAACCAAAAGCTGGTTCCTTGAAAAAATAAACAAGATAGATAAACCACTAGCCAACCAAACCAAAAGAAAGAGAATCAACCCAAATTACTAAAATAAGAGATGAAAAAGGTGATATTACCACTGACAGCACTGAAATCCAGAGTATTATCAGAAACTACTTTGAAAAACTGTACTCCAACAAAATGGAAAACCTAGAAGAAATTGGCAAATTTCTAGACATGTACAACCTTCCTAAGTTGAATCAAGAAGACATAGAAAACTTAAATCGACCAATAGCAATTAACGAGATTGAAGCAGTAGTAAAGAGCCTACCATCAAAGAAAAGCCCAGGTCTAGATGGTTTCCCAGGTGAATTTTATAAAACCTTTACAGAAGAACTAATCCCAATACTCCTCAAACTATTCTGTGAAATAGAAACGGGACTCTCCCAAACACATTCTATGAAGCCAACATCACATTGATACCAAAACCAAACAAAGACAGCTCAAGAAAAGAAAACTACAGACTTATCTCATTGACGAACTTAGAAGCAAAACTTCTAAACAAAATACTAGCAACGGGCATTCAAAATCACATCACGAAAATCATACATCATGACCAAGTCAGGTTCATCCTAGGGATGCAAGGCTGGTTCAACATACGAAAAACAATCCATGTAATCCACCACATAAACAGAACTAAAGGCAAAAATCACGTGATCATTTCAATAGATGCTGAAAAAGCATTTGATAAAATGCAACACCCATTCATGATAAAAACACTGCAGAGAATCGGAATAGAAGGAACATACCTCAACATCATAAAGGCAATATACAATAGGCCCACAGCCAATATCATATTGAATGGGGAAAAACTTCGAGAGTTCCCTTTAAAAACAGGAACAAGACAAGGATGTCCGCTGTCACCATTCCTTTTCAATACAGTACTTGAGACTCTAGCCAGAACAATAAAGCAAGAGAAGGAAATAAAAGGAGTACAAATAGGAAAAGAGGAACTGAAACTATCTCTATTTGCAGATGACATGATATTATACTTAGAAGATCCAACAAACTCAACTAAAAGGCTTATAGAACTGTTCAACAATTCAGAAAAGTGGATACAAAATCAATCTTAAAAAATCAGAAGCTTTTCTGTATGCCAACCATAAATCCACTGAAAAAGAAATCCAGAAGACATTTCCACTCACTATATATATCCCCCAAAACAATAAAATACTTGGGAATAAACCTAACCAAGGAGGTAAAAGACCTCTACAAGGAAAACCATAAAATATTGAAAAAAGAAATTGAAGAAGATCTTAGAAGATAGAAAGATCTCCCATGCTCTTGGGTAGGCAGAATAAATATCATCAAAATGGCCATTCTTCCAAAAGTGCTCTACAGATTCAATGCAATACCCACTAAATTACCAAAGTCATTCTTCACTGACATAGAAAAATCTGTCCTTAAATTCATTTGCAACAACAAAAAACCCAGAATATCCAAAGTAGTTCTCAGCAACAAGAACCATACAGAAGGCATCACAATACCTGACTTCAAACTATACTACAAAGCCATAGTAATAAAAACAGCATGGTATTGGCACAAAAGCAGACACATAGACCAATGGAGTAGAATAGAAGACCCCGAAACAAACCCACACACCTACAGCCAATTGATTTTTGACAAAGGGCCTAAAAACATCCACTGGAAAAAAGATAACCTCTTCAACAAATGGAGGTGGTAAAACTGCCTAACCATATGCAGAAAAATAGAAATAAATCCCACTTTCTCACCTTGTACAAGAGTCAATTCAAGATGCATCAAAGACCTAGAAATCAGACCAGAGACCTTGCAGGTACTTGAAGAGGGCATAGGCCCAACACTTCAACACATAGGCACAGGTAAAAACTTCCTCAACAAGACCCCAAAGGCACAGGAAACTAAAATGAGGATCAATACGTGGGATTGCATTAAACTGAAAAGCTTTTGTGGAGCAAAGGAAACAATCAAGAACCTCAACAGAGAGCCAACAGAATGGGAGAAGATTTTTGCCAGCTACTCCTCTGAAAGAGGACTCATATCTAGAAAATACAAAGAACTTAAAAAATCACCATTAAAAAAACAAATAATCCAATCAAAAAATTGGGCAAGTGAACTAGACACTTCACAGAAGAAGAAATACAAATGGCCAATAAATGTATGAAAAAATGTTCAACATCATTAGCAATCAGAAAGATGCAAATCAAAACTACCCTGAGATTTCACCTAACCCCAATTAGAATGGCAATCATTAAAAACACAAACAACAACAAATGCTGGAGAGGATGTGGAGAAGTAAGAACTCTAATACACTGTTGGTGGGATTGCAAATTAGTGCAACCCCTTTGGAAAACAGTGTGGAGGATCCTCAGAATACTGGGAATGAACCTCCCATGTGACCCAACAATACCACTTCTACCCAAAAGGACTGAAACCATACTACCAGACTAATGTATGTGTATCTATGTTTATAGCTGCACAATTCACAATTGCCAAACTTTGGATCCAGCCAAGCTGTCCATCAACAGATAAATGGATCACAAAACTATGGGATATGTACACAATGGAATTTTAGGCAGCCATAAAGAAGAGCAAAATACAACATTTGCAGGGAAATGGAGGGCACTGGAGAACAGTATGCTAAGTGAGATTAGTCAGTCACAAAGAGTGAAAAGTCAGATGTTCTCCCTAATATGTGGAAGCTAGGGAGAATGGGACTTAGAAGGCACTCCAGACAAAGAAGGAGAAAACTTTAGTTGAGCAAAGAAGGTGACCTAACTGAGAGAGACGGGAGTGGGGAAGAGGGAAATACACTAATGCACATGATGTGTATACACAAACTTATCAATCACTATGCTGAGCATGGAAAGGAGGGAAGGGGGAAGGAATAAGGTGGGATTTGAAGGAGGGCTATTTGAGCAATGTGTGCATGCATGCTTCTGATACCCTGACAGCTATCAAAATGTATAACTACAATGCACCAATAAATGTAATAAATAAAAAAAGAAAAGAAAACAAAAAAGTTGATCTCCCAAAAAAGAGGTCACCCACAAAACTCCTTGAAAAATTACCAAGGTCAATTTTAATTCCCAAACATAGACTGGTCATATCAGGGGGAGGCTATTTTTCTCCCTACTAGAAATATTGAAAAAGGAAACCATACAATCATCTCATTGCTTCATCATCTAAATACAGTTGTGGGACTCGCACCCCAGGTCCTGACCACAGCAGAAGAGGAGAGGGTACTACCTTAACCATGAACACTGAGTTGGTAAATTGATGGAGGAGCCAATGCTCTCCTGGACCATATTTTGATGGTCCCAGCTCCTTGATATTACTATTAGTTAGGATCTGATGCTGCCTTAAACATCTTGCTTAAAGGCCCCACAGACAAATCTTTGGGGACCCCAAATATAATCACAGACAGCCACACTCAACCACCACTTTTCTGACCATGAAATTTTCAAATAAATACTGTTTCACCAACTCTGATGGATGTACTATTCAGTCATTTGTTCTTGAGTATAATGATATGTTCTCACACAAAATATTCATACTAGAAAAATGTATTATAAAGAGAAATAAAAAATATACACAAATCTATTTACAAAGTATAATTCATCAAGAGAAAGGTAGTTATGTCAACCTGGCAGTAATATGGAACTAGCCCAAAGGAATATCTAAAGAAGAAGCCAGGAATGTATCACTTGGAACTAGAATGGTCTCTGACACTAAAATAAATAGAAACAAATGATACAATCATTCATGAATTATAACTTAAATTACATACCGAGGTAAATATATATATATATATTTATAACAAATATGATAATTATATAAATTTTATATTAGATGAAAGTAGTATTTGTTAATGATACCTCTCCCTCACAAGGTTGATAGGTTTAAATTTTCAAACATTTCTCTAAGATTTTTCTATGTTGGGGTTGAAGTAAATCTCTTTCTTTAGAAACAGAAGTATAACATCTGCTTAATTCATCTAAATACTGTTCAGAGAGCATTAGCCATCAGAAATGTTAATTTTCAAGATGAAATAATCTATCATTCTTCCATTCACTTTGTTTTTATTCTGTATATATGAAAATGTATCGATCAATATCATTACCCTTTCATGGAAATTTTAATAAAGTTTAGACAAATGAGCAGCTTCAAAAACATTTTAATTCCCCATTTATTCTCTTTAAGTCTGTATCTAATTTTGTAACTGGCAATTGACAAGGCAATGAGTCTTCCTTCCAGCCTGCTGTTAAAATATTACTTTTGCATGAAATTCCCATTGGAATGATGTGTCAAGAAATATGTTTCTAAATTCCTTTTTACTCTGATGGAAAAATTGCACAGTTTCAAAATATTTATCTACAAGGAAGATGAGAAATTATTTTTTAAGAATCCACGTTATATTGAAAAATCAGAATATCTTCAATATATTGGTGCAAGATGCTCACAAGTTTTTGTCATCATTTGTTTTTCGGTTTCCTCATGCAAAATCAGATTATAAACTATGAAATGTGTGTGAATATGTTTGTGTGTGTGTTCCTATTTTGCTTCTTGGATAACAGAAAATGTGTTGAATACATGACTGTGATTAACACAGTCCTACCTTGGATATAGGCAAAGTCATTGCTAAGATAGGGAATGAAGCTATATATCCAGGCAAAAAAATGAGAACCTTCAGATTATACCAGAAGTCATTTTGATGAGAATTACTTTTAAAGCCGGGGCAAATTTAGGAGTAGAAAGGTGACATGTAACTTCTTTTTTTGTTTTTTTTTTACCTAAAAAGAGAAAGGAGCTAGTTTTTTTGAAAGGGAATTCATTTCTACATTCTACTCTGTGTAGCATTCAGGTAATTTGTATGTGATCTGTTGGTTTTAGAGATCCCTTGCATCTGAGAGAGAGAATTAAGAGGCCTGTAGTATAAAAAGGGTTAAGAGTCAAACAACTGAAGGTGGCATTCTTCACAGTGATCTGGGGGTCACCTGAATCAAGTGGAGCACAAAAACAGCAAAATCCAAATAGTGGAGAATGTAAGAAACTTAGAAGGATTCTAATATCACTTATTTGCAAAAACAGTTTTAATTCAGCACTTTTTGTTTGTTGTGGCACTGGGGATTGAACCCAGGCGCATTGCACCTCCAAGCTACACCCCAACCCTTTTTATTTTTTGTTTTTATTTTGTACCTTGTGGGCTGGGAACATTTGATTACATATACCAAACCGAGGTCCTTTATAATTTTAATGCAAATGAGAGATTTTTTTAAGAGGCATGAGATTGATTTTCAAGAATATCCTTTGGAAAATTGCATCCTGGTCTGGAATTCCTTGCCTGTATCTCACAGCCTCAGTGAAATCTTCCAAATTAATATCTTATTATATATATCAAGCATATTAAAATATTTTAATGAAAGTTCTCTATGAATTTAAGGATAATTATATTTTTATTTTTTAACCTACATTTTATATGCATTCATTTTGTAAGGGAAATAGAAAAGCAACTGGAATAAAATTTTCTCAGGTAGACTTTCACTGACCTATATATGATGGGTTTCAAAAATACCTCTTCATCTACTATCTCTTCATTTGAGTCAAATAGTCTTTTTTACATTCATTTCCAAAGGGGAAACAATACTTGGTCTTAATAGATCAAATTTATTTGGTTTGACAATGTACCCAAAGGGGGAACATAGAGAGCAATAGATGAAAAAGAGTTATGATTTTCAAATTTATGATTGGACATATGCATATATGTGTATGTATGTGTTTTAGAGATCCTGAAAACACCTCAGACATTTATCTACCTATTCTTGTTTATTTGGGCCCAAACTGTCTCTGTCTCTCAGATTTTATTCTAGCAGTGTGAACACATTGGGTGGGGCTTCTCTGGCAGAGTGATACATTCTGAGAATCATGCTTGGACTTTTCAGGGTTTTCATTAATAACAAAAGCCTTGGAGACTGTATATTAGTTTGAAGCTATTTGGTGCCATTTAAAAAATGCAGTACACTTACTAAGACTGCTTCAAATATCTGCTGAAATCATAGTTAAAATAGCAGCAAGATGTTTCTTGGCCTTTCTCTATATTTCTTATTACATGTATTCTTACACATCTCTTATAGATCTGATTCTATATAATTGATAAGGGCAGAACTGGGTAATCTTTAATTTTTCTGATTATGCATTTTAGGTCAGAAGTGGCAACAATGTGATACTATTATGTTCCTCAGACTAGTTGATGTCATTTCAGTATTATAATATATGCAAATATCTTCATGAATATGTTTTATGTTTTATGACTATTAGATATGTACATTATGATAATAATTTGCACCTAACCCCAAGCATCATTCTGAGTTTTCTTCCCTGAAATTATCACCCATTTTTAAGGAAATACCTAAATATTATTTTAAGAAATGAACAATCTTTTTAAAGATATTAAAAATAAAACATCTCAGGCCATGTTAATTACTGCCTTTTAGTTTTAATTTAAAAACTATTTTGATTTTTATTTTCTCATACATTTTTCTTTATTTGCATTGGGAAAATTAGACTTCAATATACAAACATAAAAAAAGTCCAATAAGCAAAATGATTAATTTCCTTGATTTCTGTATGTATAATTTACATATACTACCAAGAAAAAATCTTGCCAACTATAATATGTTACCCTCTGTAAGACAACCTAATTTCATGGATATTAAAAATGTGAAAAAAATGTGCATTGAATAATCAAAAGAATATTGCATTTTCCAGTAATGACTAATGTCAGTTCATAGGTCATTTCATACTTTGTTTTAATCTAAACCTTAGAGTCTCCAAACTAGATAAATTATATTTTAAAACTGAGAATAAACATACTACATCTTATTAAATCTTAAAATATTTGTAAGAAGTATTGATAAATAAGGATATTCAAAATTTAGATAGCAATATTTTATGATTAAGCTTCCATTTGTTACCAAATGCAGCAAACTAGAGAATGTTATGCGATGTTACCCTCATAAATTAAAAGTTGGTATCAGCCATACTCTCTTGAAGACTTCTAATCCAATACATTTGGGCTGAATATAGAAAGAACTACACTAAATGGTTCCTCAGCTTCTAAAATTCAGAGAGCTGTGAATCTTTCTATCTTTACATGTTCATTTTTTCCACTGGGATTGAAATATTCAAGAACATTTAGAGTAAGGAACCATAATTTATGTTAAATTATCCTTTTCCCATTAGCTACAGGTTTTATTCTACTACCTCCTATACTTGCTCTCAAAACATACTATCTAACATTATCTTAGAATTATATAAAGCAAAGACTACCATAGTAAATACCATTAATAACAATTTCTGAGTTTAATAATTTTTTCCTTCAAGTGAAAATTTGACCCTTCCTCGGGATATGCTTGAAAAATAAAGCTAATTAGCACCTGCATATCATTAAGAAAATATTACACACCACCATCAAATGATCAAAGGTAAATAAACAAATAAAAAAATGTTGTAATGTCATTCACTTCAGAAAATCATTGCTGGCTATAGAGCAACAAGCAAAAACCCAAACAGACCACCTTCAGAGCTTACATTCTAGTGAATGGCAAGAGAAGAAAATAGATTAGTGATGGGGAGTGGGAGGGAAAGAGGAAGGGAAAAGAAACGGAGAGTAGGTATTGTTTCAGTCAGTGTTCTCACTGTTATAATCCAAATCACCTGACCACTACAACTTAGAGGAAGATGTCTTTGCTCACAGTTCTGGAGATTTCTGGGGTCCAGTCATGTTGGGCCAGGTGAAGTCTGTGGAGCTCAAGGCATGGTGGCAGGAGGTACAGAGAGGATGAGCAGAGGGGCTCTGCGCTCACATCATGGAGGCTGGAAGCAGAGATGGAGGAAGCAAGTGTAGGAGGAAGCATAAATAACCCTCAAGGCCATACCCTCAGGGATCCCTCCTTGGCAAACAAGCCCTGTCTCCAACATGGCTACCTCATCTCTGTGAGGTCTAGGGGGACATTCTAAATCCAAACCATAACAGGTATTGCAGAGCCCTAAAGCTTATATTCTGGGTATTGGATTTTACTGTGAGCAAAGTAAGAAGCTATGGAATATTTTTGATGAATGAATGCAAGGTCTAATAAAAGGATAAAGAATATCTTGGGTTGAAATGAAAAAAATCTATAAATTATCTCTCTTAAACAAATAATGCAAAATTATATAATAGGGCTTTATTATTGGTTATAAACTTAGCAATTTAAACTATGTGATTATTAAAAAGGAGAAAGACAAAAACATTGACATGGACAAATATTTTAGCATGCAAATAGCAAGTCAAAGCTTTTATCCCCACAAACTCTTTATTTTTACTAAAGATTTATTATGAGTTCAGTTAAAAAATTATATTGGTTAGATGAAAATAGTTACAGTTCAATTTTTAAAAAGTATATGTTAGCCGGGCATGGTGGCGCATGCTTGTAATCCCAGTATTGGGAGGCTGAGACAGGAGGATCCGAGTTCATGGCTAGCCTCAGCTACTTAGTGAGGCCCTCCACAACTTAGTAAGACCCTGTTTCAAAATAAAAGATTAAAAAATAGGGCCGGGGGTGTAGCCCAGAGGCAGAATGCCCCTGGGTTCAATCCTCGGTACTACCAAAAAAAAAAGTATATGTTATATAAAGCTTGTGTAATAGTATATTTCAAGATATATTTAATAATAAACTATATAGTTTTAGGAATAAATATTAGACACCAAATCAAAATTTATAATTTTTAAGAATGGTGATAATAATTCAGCTGTGGTGGTACCACCTGTAATCCCACTACTTGGGAGGCTGAGCCAGGAGGATTGCAGATTTGAGGCCAGTGTCAGCAACTTAGTGAGGCCCTAGGCAACTTAGCAGGACCCTATTTCAAAATAAAAATAAAATAGGGTTGGCAGTGTAGCTTGGACATAGGATACCCCTGGGTTCAATCCTCAGTACCACACACACATACACAAATAAAGAATGGTTAAAGTAGTAAAATATAAAAAGTTTGCCTTGTAATATTCTCCCTCTCCTTGCTATATAGATGTGAATCCTCCCACACCTCTAATAGCAGTATAATGAAGCTTCCTTTTGAATGGAACATAAATTCCAACACTGCAGAAATTATCAATATGGCAAAGAAAGTTTATCTTATTTTTAATTAATTGTTTTTTCATACACATAAAATACTATTTTATGTACACTAAGATAGACATTACAATTTAATAGGAATATAATTTTTAAATATTATAATAATATTCCGTCTGATAAGAGTTGGTTCATATCAATAAGATGAATGATAATATTTTGCCTTGTGTAGTACTAGGAATAGAATCCAGAGCCTCCAGTATAGAGGGAATGATAATATTTTTAATAATTTCTTATATGTTCTATGCTCTGACTAAAGTGTTCTTCCCCAAGAGATTTGTATGACTTAATCCTTGCTTTTTCAAATGTCTGCTCAGATATCAACTCCTCGGAGAAAACATTTCTAACTATTCTATCTAAAACAGTATCCTCCATATTTGCTATGGTTTGAATGTTCCCACCAAACTCACACTGTAATGTAATCCTCATTGTGGAGTATTAAGAGGTGAGACCCCCTCTTATAGGATTTTTTTTATGTTTGATATCTTTACTTAGGAAAGAGGATTAATGAAAAGTTAAATGACAGAGACAGAATAGAAGAAAATATTTACAAATAACATATCTAATGACCTAATAAATACAATGAATGATCTACATTTAGAATATATAAGGAACAATTGCAACTTAACAATAAAAAGACAAATTACAGCAACAATTAAAACATAAGCAAATAATTTGAATAGATATTTCACAGGTACACACACATACAACCAATAAGCACAAGGAAAAATGTTTAACATAGTCATTAGGTAAAGTCCTTAGGTAAAACATCACACACATCTTCAATAGTATATCTTATTTCAAATTCTAATTTTTTTTTTTTTTTTTTTTTTTTGCGGTACCGGGGATTGAACGCAGGGGTGTTCTACCTCCGCGCTACACCCCCGGCCCTATTTTATTATGCTTTATTTTTGAAACCGGGTCTCACGAAGTTGTGGAGGGCCTCGCTAGGTAGAGAGAGAGAGAGAGAGAGAGAAAGAGAAAGAGAGAGAGAGGAGAGAGGAGAGAGAGAGAGAGAGATATATAGATCGCGCGCGCATGCGCGCTGAGATTGGCCGCGAACCCTGATCCTCAGGTCTCGGCCTCCCAAAGTACTGGGATTACAAGCGTGCGCCACCACGCCCGGCCTTCAAATTCTAATTTTTGATTGCCTACACCAAAGCAACTGACATTTGTATATTTACCTTGTGTTCTACAACTTTCCTATACTTGCTTATGAGAACCAAGAGTTATGCTGTCAATTATTTGGGATTTTAAATAATAGAAAATTGTGTCTTGTACAGAGTCCATTTAGTATCTTCCTTTCCAATTTGTACTTTATTTATCTATTTATTTATTATTTTGTTTCATTGCTCTAGCTGCGATTTCCAGAATATTGCTGAACAGATGTAGTGAAAAGAATAATTTTCCCTTGCTCCTAAACTCTGTGGGAGAAGGTTCAGTTTCCCACCATCAGGCATGAAGTTAGTTTTTGCTATGGTTTAAATATGGTTTGTCTACATCACAATTCATTTTAAGGCTTATTCCACAATGCAGTAAGGGTTGGAAGGGAGGACCTAGTGGGACATGTTTGGATAATGGTGTAACAGGTGTCTATTTCAGAATCTGCAAATCTGGCAGCTAGCAGGTGGCTTATTTAAATATGTGTGTGTGTGTGTGTGTGTGTGTGTGTGTGTGTGTGTGTGTGTGTGTTTCTCCTCTTTTCCTCCCCTTCCTTCTTCTCCTCCTATTAACAGTTAACTTGTGCTCATCAGTTGGCTGGCCCCAGGAATGTAGAATGGGTGCATGAGTCCTAGGAACTTAACTGAAGGACCTCATGTGGACATGAATTGCATTTGCTTAATCCTTGGCGTTCTAAGCCTTATAAAAGCCATTCTTTTCTTCTGAACATTGGAAAACCAGGTATTGCACATGAGATTTTCCCATTTTGGTAACAGTGGGGCAGGGCCATCATGAAGGGATTAACACCTTTCCCAGGTGGTGAGTGAATTCTGTCAATGTACTGCATTAGCTACCATGAGAGCAAGTAGCCACAAAGCAAGCTCCCTCCTCATGGTCTCTCTTCTGCACCTGCCCACATGCCCTCCTGTGTTCTGCTGTGAGTTGAGGCAGCATGATGCCAGTGCCAGTGCCATCCTCCTGGGCTTCCTGGCCTCCAGAATACGCCACAATAAACCTCTTTCCTTATCATCCCATTTTAGGTATTCTGTTATAGCAACAGAAAATGGACTGATACAATTGGGTATTTTTGTAGTTTTTTAACAAGTTGAAGAATTTCTCCTTTATTCTCACTTTATTGAGATGCTTTAACATCAACAATAATTGGATTTGCCAAAATATACACAAATTTCTGTGGTCATATGACTTTTGCCTTCTTTAGTCTTTGATGTGGTATATTACAGTTATTGATTTCCATATATACTGAATTAGATCTGTGTTTCTAAAATAATTTCCCCTTGGTCATGGTCTATAAATATTTTTGTACATTGTCATATGTGATTTGTTAATTAATTGAATATTTTTTGTTTTGTGTTCAGGAGAGATACTGTTGTGTAAATTTTATTCTTTATAAGGTCTTTGGTTTTAGGTAATGCAGGCATTAGAGAAAACATAAGGGAATGTTTCCTCTGCTTCTGTTTACTAGAAGTTGTTTATAATTGGTCTAAGTTTTTTCCTCCAATGGTTGATTGAATTCAATTGTTTTTTTAATAGATATTGCACTGTTCAGGTTTTCTATTGCTCCTTGTGAAAATTCTTATCATTTGTGTATTTTATGAAATCAACCCATTTTATCTAGGTTATCTATTTCTGGACATAGAAATATGGTTCCATGTATTTCTGTATTATCCCTTCTAATACTCATGATATATACACCAATGACCCCTCTCTTATTTCTAAAATGATTTGTATCTTATTTTTCTGTTTAGCCTCACCAGAAGATTATTGATTTCATTAATCTTTTCAAGGAACCAGATTTTGCTTTGTTGAGTTTCTTAATTTTCTTATTTGTAATTTCATTATTCTTTGCTATTTTTTTAATTTTTCTGCTTGCTTTAGCCTTACATTAATCATTTTTTCTCCAGTTTTTAGCCAGAAGCTCCAGTTACTGATTTTTCAGCTTCACTTATTTCAGTTAGTTAATTTTTTCCAGCTTTTCTATTTACTAATGCATGCATTTAATGTCATAATTTTCCCTCCAAGTATTACTTTTTGTTACATTCACCAAATTTTTGATGAGTTGGTTTTTAATTAGTTCAAATTATTTTTAGCAATTTTATTGGTACACCTTTGAGTCCTGTGTTATTGAGAAGTGTGTCTTTATGAATATTTAAAGATTTTCCAGCTATCTTTCTGTTTTGATTTCCAGGTTGACTTCATTTGATTTAAGAATATCTATTATTTGATTTATATTATTTTAAGTTTGTTAAGTTGTAGGTATGGCACAGAATATGGCCTATCTTGGAAAATATTCCATGCAAGCTTGAGAACAATTTTTATTCTGCTATTTATGAATGGAATATTCATATAGATATGATTAGATCAAGATGATTTATTTTTTTTTTTTTTTTTTTTTTTTTTTTTTTTTTTTTT